>JADRCC010162571.1:0-18905 GCA_019843855.1 Hylomyscus alleni
TTAAATATTATTTAGAAAATAAAAAATATATATATATAAAAAAAAAACCTAGATTCGATGTATGAGAAAAAAATGTCTTCCTTCATTAACTAGTCTGGCTTCTTTTTTCTCACATGATGATCTCGAGTTTCATTTTCTTGTAAATGATACAATTTCGTTCTTGTATGGCTAGGTAATTGTCCTTTCTATATATAACCCACATTTCCTTTATCCATTTGCCCATTGAGAGCATTTAGACTGCTTCCATAACTTGTTATTGTGAATAATGCCATATTATCCTTACATGTACAGCTGTCTCTATTGTGATTTACTTATCTGGCTTCCTTTACTTTAGGTACATACACTCAAGACCTTTATATGGTAGTCCTATCGTACTTTTTTTGGAAGTCTCATACTGATTTCTGTAATGAGTGAAACCATTTATATCGTTACCAACAGTTTATAAGGTTCAGGGGTGAATTTCCTATGAGCCATTCTGTTTCTCTGTATCAGAGTCCCTTTTCAATGCCATCTTTCCCCATTTCTGAGCACGCTGAAACACTTTTAGCTTTCTCTACCCTTACAGGACTTACAAATTATCTCATCATGAGCTCAGGATCTTCACAGAAATAGCCTAGTTTGTTTCCCAGTCAGTCTCCTGCTACTGCACTTGGACACCGTGTCTCTCTCAACTAGACATTCATTAGATTCCTTCCTTCTGATACAAAAGACAGAAATGGCAGTGTCCTTGGCCACTTAGACTTAATAACAGAGGAAGCAGTCTGTTCTGGAATTCCAGTAGTCCCTGTTCCTGTATGATAGTTTTCAACTCATGGAGAGATAGTGAAGTCTTCTGGCCTAAGTTCCCACCTAGAAACACTAAAGGATTTTCTTTTCAACTTGCCACATGTTTTCCTAAGGGCATCATATAGTAAATGAGAAGTAGTGCTCTGGGCCAAGCCACTAAAGCAAGTGAAATTTACCATGTAAATAAAGTCTATCAGTAGCAAGATAAGCTCTCAGAGTGTAGAAGAGTATGCATAGCCATTCCACACATTGCACAGCTGAGGAAACAACTCAGGCCAACCACCTGAAATAATTTTGTATGTTTTAATTGGAAAATACTCAACACAGTTTCCTGAAGTAGTCAAAAAGTTAGGCTATTAGTGAAGGTGATGGATGTTTTAATTAATTACTGAGAGTTGTTGGGAAAGAAGTAACATTTAAGAGTATGTGAAGTGTTATATATGAGTTATATCTTAGTAAAGTCATTATAATAAAACTATTGCCAAAAAAACTGAAAAGCGGGGGGAGGGGGGTTACTACATTTTCCCAAGCAGTGGCTGGAATATAAAAAGTATTCTAGGAAAATTAACTGATGGTCAATAGGCATTTTATTTGTTACTTTTCTGTTGCAATGACATAACCTAGGTAATATATAGAAAGAAGGGTTTCTTTTAGCTTACAGTTCAGAGGATAAATCCATAATGGTGTATGAGGCATAGTCCAAGCAAGTAGAACAGGAAGCTAAGAGATAACATCTTTAATCACAAAGGCAAAGCAATAGCAAAGTAGAAGTGGGGAAAGAGTATACTCTCTCAAATCCCATCCCCAGTGATGTACTTTCTCCACCAAGAATACCCCTCCTATCGCTTCCCAAACAGCATCATCAACTTGAAATTAAGTATTTAAAATCCATAAACCTATGGGGACATACCTCCACAGACCTCTATGACCAGAACATAGCAGATCAGAGATGAGCCTGCAATAGTAAGTCAGACCTGATTTCGAAGTCTTCAAACTTTGGAGGAAATGAGGATTCATCAAATGTTTTTGAGAGGAGAAACAACGTGATCACACCTATGTTTCTCACATCCTTTTCATGATAATTTGCTCCTTTATCAGGATTATACTTCCTTGGGGGAATATGCTTATTCTTTAATGATTTATTTTTATTTTGTGCACATTGATGTTTTGCTTTCATGCATGTCTATATGAAGATGTCAGATCCCCTGGAACTGGAGTTACAGACAGTTGTGAGCTACCATGTGGTTGCTGGAAATTGAACTCAGGTCCTCTGGAGGAGCAGACAGTATTTTATTTTTGATTTTTTCTTTTATTATTATTAATCATTCCATTTGTTTACATCTCAAATGATATCCCACTTCGCGGTTTCCCCTCCACCACCACCCCATCCTATATCTGCCCTCCCCCCACTCCCTTTCATCTGTATGAGAGTGCTCCCCCACCCACCACACTCTCCTACCCCACAGCTCCATCATACCCCTACTCTGGGGCATCTCACCTCCCCAGAACAAGTCTCCAGCCCTAAGGATTTGTTTTTAAAACAATTGTATTTTTCCTGTAGTGCCCCATTATAGTGACTTTGTATTCAGAAAATGTGCCCTAAAGCTTCAAAGCAGTCAAATGATCTCGGTGTAAGGAAAGCTTAGTTCTACCTTGCTATACTTCTACTTGCAACCTTCCTATTTAAAGATTTTCTAGATCCAATTTTTTTTCTCCTTAGCCAACCTCCATATTAATCTTGCTCAGACTGCCATCCTCTTGCATGTGGATTGAATTTTATAAAAGTTCAATCTGACCATGTTACTATCTGGTCAAAACTAGTGAGTTTCTCTCTCTTATGTATCAAGCATAAGATGTTCTGTGCCTTCCTATACCATGTATCCTATACCATGTGTCATCTTTCCCTTGCCTTTTTTATTTCAGTCACTCTAACCTCTGGCTTTACTGCATGCTGTGTTCTCTGTCACCTGAGAGCATCGCATGTAGTATTTCCTTTCCTGGAATGATTTTTGCCTTGCCTCATCCTTTGACCTAGATCCTCACTCTTCACACCACACTCTCTAAATAAAACCTCTTCTGTCTCACAACTGAGTTCAGATGCTCGAGTTGGGTGTTCCCATATCTTTAAGAGTATTTTTTAAATCCAATGTCAAGGGTAAGCTCCTGTGTGTATGATTGTTCATCTGTGTGTGTGTGTGTGTGTGTGTGTGTGTGCACACTCACACACATGTTAGGGTACATGCACATGGAAGCCAAAAGGTATCTTAATTAATTGTGCTTTGCCCCATTTTTGAAACAACTCTGAGTTTCTGCTTGTATCTCCACCTTCCTTAGGATTATAGGCATGTGCTGTCCTGCATGGCTTTGCATGCTAGGGATTCAAATTTAGGTCCTCATGCTTGTACAGAAAACACATTATTGACTGAGCTATCTCCCTACCTCACCAACAAATATTTTTCTAATGAAAGAATAATGCTGATGTCCTCATTTTTAAATTTTTAAACATTCATAGCATCTTAATTTTCTTCCCATTACTCTGCACAGTTCTTTTTTAAATTTTTTATTAGATATTTTCTTTATTTACATATCAATTTCTCCTTTCCCAGTTTTCCCTCCAAAAAACAAACAAACAAACAAACCAAAACAACCAGAACAAACCCCTGTTGCCTCCCCCCTCCCCATGCCTGCCACCCCACCCTCTCCCACTTATTTGGCCCTGGCATTCCCCTACACTGGGGCACAGAACCTTCACAGGGCCAAGGGCCTCTCCTCCCACTGATGATCGACTTTGTAATCCTCTACTATATACTTGCTTCCAGAACAATCAGTCCCCCATGTATAGTCCTTGGTTGGTGGTTGAGTCCCTGGGAGCTCTGAGGATATTAGTTAGTTCATATTGTTGTTCGTCCTAAGGGGCTCTTTGCACAGTTCTTATACGTTGAGTGTTTGTATAAGTTTATTCCATCAAAGAATATAAATTCCATGATGGCAGGGAATATATTTATTGTTTGTATTAAATATTCTATAAATAATAAAGCACATATATTATAAGTGTACAGCAAATACACTTACACAAATTTATTTGGAGGTGTGTAATATAGAACATTACTACAAATAAAACATAGACCACATTCTTGCATTCTAGAATTGACTCCATCCTCCATCTCCAGAAGGAGTGGTCACTATTACAATAATAGTCATAACTTCACCTTTTCCATCCTAGTAGTCATAATATATTAGACCAGTGGTTTTCGACCTCCCTAATACTGAGACCCTTCAATGCAGTTTCTCATGTTGTCATAATACCCAACCATAAAATTATTTCCATTGATACTCCATAACTGTAATTTTTCTGCTATTATGAGTCATAACATAAATATCTGATATGTAGATGGTCTTAGGAAACCCCTGTGAAAGGGTCCCAACCCACAGGTTGAGAACTGCTACATAAGAACGTAAGTAAAAAGTGACTCCATTGTAGAAAGAAAATTGAGCCCTCCCTAAATTTTACCAAATAAATGTTGCAGAGCTTATCTTTTAACTTACTGAACGTTACTTTGACACATACCACAACTGAACTTGACACACAAATGCCATGATACTACCTGTAAGGTTTCCAGATAAAATATGGGAAGTTAGTTACATTTGAATTATAAATAAAGAATGAGAAGACTTTTAGTGTGACATACATGTTACTAAAATGTTCTTGGCATTCTATATTTTTATTTACTAAATGTACTTACTGTATCTGCAAACTGTGAAGTTTCTGCCTCTTTCATACCTTCCAACCCTAACAACCTGAATATCCCTCAGTTGTGCCCAGTAATTGGGCTTAGAAAAATATTGTATTTCATAGATTCTCAGTGAAAAGCACCATCTATTTAAAGAAAATTCTAGGCAACATTTAGGTTATGTGGTAAGCATTTCCTAGACAAATTTATCCAAGCAATACTACATCATCTCTCCAAGTCCTTCTTCATTCTAAATATTTAGAGATTCTACTGTGCTGTCCAGAATATGTTTCTCTACAACTCCCTGACCCTGTCTGTTATGTTTATGATGTGATGTGAATACACTTGAGCAGATGTTAGAAAGAAGTGCCTTTCAGAACTGCTCAGCAGTGCCTGGTGTCAGCTCCTTCTTCAAGATAAAATGTGGCTGACAAGTCCCTCTGGTGGGGAGCCAGCTTCCACAGCTCGCTTCCTTCTCTTCTCAGCCTTTCATTCATAAAATTATGGGGAGCTTTTCTTCAAAGGGAAATACACATTAAACAGAGCTCAGTGTGCTTTAACATGCTTGTTTCTGTTTCATTGAACAGATTTTACTTTAGAAGTGTTCAAAGTCATATTGGATTCCTTGTAGTTTTAGCACAATGCTGAGTAGCTGTAGGAAGCTGGCAAAGGCAATCTGATTTTGAGAGAAAGCTCTGAGATTTGGAATTGAACTTGGGATTGAAACCTTGTGACCTTGGACAGATGTCAGGTTAACCTCCCCTAGACCTCAAGTTTCTCTTCTGTGAAATATGATAATAACAGTGCCTGCCCCACAGTTCTATGACATAAAAAAAAAATCCATGAACTATTTAGCTTAGAGCATTTCACATGTTCATGCTAGGAATGCTGATGAATGTGGATCCAGGAATACATCTAATACACTCAAAGAAGCATCTCTTGATTTCTGGGTTCTTGGCTCGTCATCAGAGAATGAACATTATAAGAGTATCTTCCTGCCTTGTAATACCTTCCTCTTTTATACACTGTGCATTGGAAGAAGAGGATCTAGCTTCACAACTTTGTCACCTAAATGGCAAATGACACCATCTCTGAAACTCACAAGTGTTAGCGCTATTTTTTAATCTAGAAAATGGTCAAATAGAAATGTTTTCATTTCAAAAGTACTTATATAACTCATATATAAAGGTTTTCTACAAAATGCACTAATTGTGGAATAGTACGAAGTAACTAATGTAATGCTATTGATGGCTTGTTTTCCTGGCTATATTTTCAAACTAGTCTTGGAGCTAGTGTCAATAAATCCAAGAGGAAAAAAAGAGAGACTATCGATAGAGATACCTGCTTTCTTATCCCAACTCTGGTATTTGACTTCCTATGTTGAAGAAGTCATATAATAGCTGAGCCTGCATTTCCTCACCTTTAAAGAGAATTGATCATTGAGTGAGCCCCTCTTTTGTAATTAAAAATGTATGATTACTTTCTTACATCTCAATCACAGTTTCCCTCCTTCCTCTCCTCTGAATCCCTGCCTTCTCTCTGCCCCCTCCCAATCCACTCCTCCTCAGTTTCTATTCAGAAAAGTACAGATCTCTGAAGAATATCAACCAAATATGTCATCAAGCAGCAGTAAGATGAGGCATTTCCAACCCCTGAAAGAGTCAAAGACAGCCCCTGCTCACACTGTTAGGAGTCCCACAAGAAGATCAAACTACACAACAATAACATACATGCAGAGGTCCTAGGTCAGACCCATATAGGATCTGAAACCAGGGTTGCAATTTCAGTTTCTGTGAGCCCCTCTGAGCCTAGGTTAGTTGATTCTGTGGGTTTTCTTGTGGTGTCACTGACCCCTCTGGCTCCTACCATACTTCCTCCTTTCTTCCACAGGATTCCCTGAACTAATGTTTGGCTGTGGGTCTCTGCATCTGTTTCTATCAGTTGCTAGGTGAAGCCTCTCTGATGACAACTGGGCTAGGCAACAATTTATGAATATAGTAGAATGTCATTAGGATCTTTTCATTAACTTTTTTATTGTCAGTTGTGTTTGATTCTATCCTAGATCTCTGTGGTATTTAGCCCTGGGTACTGGCCCTCCAGGCAGTATCAAGGATGGATGGATGGGCTCCCTTTTATGGCATGGGTCTTAGATTGACCACTCCTTAGTCATTGGCTGGCCACTCCCATAATTTCTGCACTACCTCCACAGCAAACTCATAGGCAGGACAAATTGTGGTTGAAAGTTGTGTGGCTGGGATGGTGTCCCAATCCCTTCACTGGAAGTCTCGCCTGGTTACAGTTGTCCAGGTCAGGTTCCAAGTCCCCCATTGCTAGGAGTCTCAGCTAAGGTCACCAGAAATAGATTCCTGGGAGTTTCCATTGCACTGGGTTTGTAGTTCATCCCTGAGATGCCCCCACCCGCATGCCAGTTGTCCCTCACAGTACTCTCCATTCAGCTTCCCCCTACCTGATACTTTCTGTTGGTGACCATCACCCCCTATACTCATGATATCTGGTCTATTTCCCCTTCTCACAAATTCCCCTTTGAGCCCTCCTTATTATGTAGCTTCTCTGGGTCTACGTTGTAGCACATTTATTCTTTATTTTATAGCTATCCCATGTTTGTCTTTCTGAGTCTGGGTTACCTCACTGAGGATGATTTTTTTTTCTAGTTCTAATTGCCTAAAAATGCCATTGTTTTTAACATCTAAGTAATACTCCATTTTTTTTTAATGTACCACATTTCTTTATCCATACTTGGGTTGAAGGACATCTAGATTGTTTTCAGATTCTGTCTATTATGAATAAAAACTGCAATGACTATAGTTCAGCAAGTGTCCTTGAAGTCTGATGGAGCATCCTTTGGGTGTATTCCCAGGAAAGGTATATGTAGGTCTTGAGGTAAATTGATTCCCAATTTCCTGAGAAACCATAATATTGATTTCCAAAGTGGCTGTACAAGTTTGCACCCCCACCAGCAATGGAGGAGTGGTCCACCTTGCTCCATATCTCTGCCTGCATGAGCTATTACTTGTGTTTTTGATCTTAGCCTTTCTGATTGGTATAAGATAGAATCTCATAGTCATTTTGATTTACATTTCCCTAACAGCTAAAGATGTTGAACTTTTCTTTAAGTGTTCTGTTGTTGTTTGTTTTTCCATTTCAGATTCCTTTGTTGAGAACACTCTGTTTAGATTTGTATCTTTAAAAATTGGATTAGTTGGTTTGTTGATGTCTAGTTTCTTGAGTTCTTTATATATTTTGGAAATTAGCCCTCTGTCAGATGTGGGGTTGGTGGAGAATTTTTTCCCATTCTGTAGGCTGCCATTTCGCTACTGACAATGTCTTTTGCCTTGCAGAAGCTTTTCAATTTCATGAGGTTCCGTTTTTTAATTGTTGATCTTAGTGCCTTTACATTTCTGTGTTCTCTACATCGATTTGTCTCCTGTGCCAATACATTTGGGGCTATCCTCCACTTTCTCATCTATCACATTTAGTGTATCTGGTCTTATGTTGAGATTTGTACTTACGTTTTGTACTTACGTTTTGTGCAAGGTGATAGATGAGGATCTATTCTCTTTCTTATACACACAGACATCTAGTTAGATTAGCACCATTAGTTGAAGATGCTTTCTTTTTGCCATTGTATAATTTCAGCTTGTTTGTCAAGGATCAGATGTTCATAGGTATGTAGATATAAGTTTAAATCTTCTATTTGATTCCATTGATGCACCTGTATATTTTTATGCCAAATTCCATGTGGTTTTTATTACAATTGCTCCATAGTACAACTTGAAATTAGGGATGGTAGTACCTCTGGAAGTTCTTTTATTATACAGAATTGTTTTTAGCCACTCTATTTGTTGTTGTTGTTGGTTTTTTCCATATGAAATTGAGTATTGTTCTTTCAAGGTATGTAAAAATTGTGTTGTAATTTTGGTGGTGATTACATAGAATCTGTAGATTGCTTTGGGTAAGATGGCCATTTTTATTATGCTAATCCTACAGATCTATGAGTGTGGGAGATCTTTCCATCTTCTGAAATCTTCTCCAATTTTTTTTCCTCAAAGACTTGTAGGTTTTTGTTATATCACTTGCTTGGTTAGAGTTACACCAAGATATTTTATATTTGTTATGATTATTGTGAAGGAGGTTGTTACCCTGATATCATTCTCAGGCTATCTTTCATTAGTATATAGGAGGACTGCTGAGTTTTTGAGTTAATCTTGTATCTAGCCACTTTGTTCAAGGTGTTTATCAGTTGTAGGAGTTCCATGGTAGAATTTTTCGGGTCACTTATGTATACTATTATATCATCCGCAAATAAGGATACTTTGACTTCTTCCTTTTGAATTTGTATCCTCTTTATCACATTTAGTTATTTTATTGCTATAGTTATAACTACAAGAACTGTATTGAGTAGATATGGAGAGAGTGGGCAGTCTTTCCTTGTTCCTGATTTTAGCAGAATTGTTTTAAGTTTCTCTCCATTTAATTTGATGCTGGCTTCCTGTATATTGCCTTTATTGTGTTTAGGGTGGACCTTGTATCCCTGATCTCCCCAAGATTTTAACATGAAGGAGTATTTCACTTTTGTCAAAGACTTCTTCTTATTTATTTTTTTCTTTCAGTTTGTTTATATGGTAGATTGAGTTGGTGGAATTTTCTATATTGAACCATCCCTGTATCCCTGGGATGGTTGATGATGTAAATGATGTCTTTGATTCAGTTCGCCAGTGTTTTATTGAATATTTTTGCATCAGTATTCATGAGGGAATTTGATCTGCAATTCTCTTTCTTTGTTGAGTCTTTGTATGGTTTGGGTATCAGGGTGACTATGGCCTCATAAAACAAATTGCCAGTGTTCTTCTGGTTTTATGTTTTGAAAAAATTTGAGGAGTATTGGTATTAACTCTTCTTTGAAAGTCTGGTAGAATTCTACATTAATACCATCTGGCCCTGGCCTCTCTTATTTTTTCCTGGTTGAGAGATACTGTTTCTATTTACTGAGGAGTTATTGGTGTGTTTAAATTGTTCATCTGAGCTTTATTTAACTTTGGTTTTCTAACTTTGTGGAGTATACGTTTTTGAAGTATGACCTACTGATTCTTTTGATTTCCCAGTTTCTATTGTTAGGGCTCCCTTTTCATTTCTTATTTTGTCAAATTGTGTATTCTATCATTGTCTTTTTGTTAATTTTCTTAATTTTCTCAAATAACCAACTCTTTGTTTCGTTGATTTTTCTATATTGTTCTCTTTCTATTGATTTAATTTTCATAATATTTTGATTATTTCCTGCCATCTATTCCTCTTAGGTGTGTCTGCTTATTTTTTTTTGGTAGAGCTCCATGCGTACTTTTAAATTCTTAGTATGAGATCTCTCTAATTTCTTTATGAAGACATTTAGTGCTATCAACTTCCCTCTTAGCACTGCTTCATTATGTCCCATAAGTTTGAGTGTGTTATGCCTTCATTTTCATTGAATTCTAAGAAGTCTTTAAGTTCTTTCTTTATTTCTGCCTTTCACCCAGTGGTCATTCAGTAGAGAGTTGCTCAGTTTCAATAAGTTTGTAGGTTTTTTTTTTCTGATGTTGTTGAAATCTTGTTTTAATCTGTACTAGGCTGGTAAGATACAAGAGGTTACTTCAATTTTCTTGTATATATTGAGACTTGCTTTGTGACCAAAACTGTGTCAGTTTTGGAGAACATTCTGTAAGGTACTGAGAAGATGGTATATTCTTTTGTGACTGGAGAAAGTGTTCTTTAGCTATTTGTTAGGTCCATTTGAGTCATGGTGTGTGTTAGTTCCATTGTTTCTCTGTTTAGTTTCTTTCTCAGTGAACTGTCCATAGGTGGGAGTGTGGTGTTGAAGTCTATCACTATCAATATGTGAGGTTCAATTTGTAATTTAAACTTTAGTATTTTTTCTTAACAAATGTGGATGTCCTTGCATTTGGAGTGTAGATATTCAGAATTGAAAAGTTATCTTGATGAATTTTGACTTTGATGAGTATGAAGTATCCTTCCCCATTTCTTTGGATTAATTTTGGTTAAACATCTATTTTACTAGACAATAGAATAGGTACTCTAGCTTGTTTCTTGGGTCTGTTTACTTAGAAAATGTTTTTCCAGCCTTTATTCGGAGGTAACATCTATCATTATGGTCGAGGTGTGTTTCTTTTATATAACAGAATAATGGATCCTGTTTTCACATCCTTTCTTTTATCCTGTGTCTTTTTATTAGGGAGTTAAGTCAATTGATGTTGAGAGATATTAATGACCAGCGATTGTTATTTCCTGTTATTTTTGATGTTACTAGTTTTGTGTGTGTGTGTGTGTGTGTGTGTGTGTGTGTGTGTGTGTGTGTGTATTTCTTCTTTTGGATTTGCTGTGTAAAATTATTTTATGTGTTTTCTTGGGTGTAGTTAACTTCCTTAGGTTGGAGTTTTCCTTCTGGTAACTTCTGTAGGGCTACATTTGTGAATAGATAATCTTCAAGTTTGACTTTGTTATAGAATATCTTATTTTCTTCATCTAATGTGATAGAAAGTTTTGCAGGGTATAGTGGTCTGGGCTGGCATCTGTTCTTGGAGTCTGCAAGATATTTATCCAGGCCCTTCTGGCTTTTAGCATCTCCACTGAGAAGGTTGGGTGTAATTCTAAAAGTTCTACCTTTAATATGTTACTTGGCTTTTTCCCCTTGCAACTTTTAATATTTTTTCATTGTTCTGTATGTTTAGTATTTTGATTATTATGTGGTGGAGTGGACTTTCACTTCTGCCCCACTCTATTTGATGTTCTACAAGGTTCTTGTACCTTTAAAGACATCCCTTTCTTTATGTTAGGAAATTTTTCTTCTATGACTTTGTTGAAAATATTTTCTGGGCTAATTTGAGCTAAGAATCTTATCCTTCCATTCCTATGATTCTTTTATTCCTACTATTTTTATATTTGGTCTTTTCATAGTGCTACAAATTTCCTCATTGTTTTTTTGTCAGGAGCATTTTAGTTAACACTTTCTTTGACTGCTATACCAATTTCTTCTATTGTATCTTCTACAAGTGAGATTCTTTTCCATCTCTTGTATTCTATTGGTCTGTAGTTCCTGTTCTCTTGCCTAGGTTCTCTATCACCAGGATTCCCTCTCCGTTTGTGAGCTCTTTATTGCTTCTATGTCCATCTTCATGTATTCAGTAGTTTTATTCATTTCCATCACCTGCTTATTTGTGTTTTCATAAGTTTCATTAAGTTATATGCTTATTTCCTCTTTAAGGTCCTCTATCATCTTCATAATATTGGATGTAAGATCATTTTCTTGTGCTTCAGTGGTGTTGAAATATCCATAGCTTGCTGTAGTAGGATAGCTGGGCTCTGGTGGTGCCATATTGCTCAGGATGTTATGTTCTGACTCTGGCTTCTAGTCATCTGTGTTTGGGGATATTATAGGTTTCAGTGCCAAGTTTGGAGTTTATCTTTGTTTTATGGATGTGTTTTGGATTTTTCCATTGCTTTCTGTTTTCTCTCTGGTCTTTTGGCCTGAGTAGACTCTAGTTCTAGTAACCAATAAGTTTTCAGATCTAGTCGAGTGTCTCTACTAGGGTTTTGGTGGCCTGCATGGCCTCTGGGGTTTGGGATGATCATGTTGCCTTTGGGGTCCTGGGATTCTGGGAACTGGCCTGGGTACATAATTTGTGTATTTTAACTAGAGTAATAGTACCTTAAGTTTTAGCTAGAAAATACATTTTCCTCTTTAACACTTGTGAGAATATACAGGAAGAAAACGGCTTGGATTTTCTTTACAAACATTAACATTAAAAGATGTTGGGCCTCAACCTAAGATCCATAGTAAAGTTGGTCCCATAGCAATATGTGATGCTTACTCAATGACTGGAACATTGAGTGCTCTGCTTTTCCCAGACACTGGCTAGGAAAGACATGAAACTTGAATGTGGCCTTGACATTTGGAGTAATGGGATGGAAATGGCATTAAGATGCTAAGTGTTAAGGTATGCTCTTTACCATTATATCCCAGGTCAAAACAATTTTACTAGACCCTCTTACACAAGAATTCTGCTCTTAGAAGATATTTTGGAAACTGCTGAGCATATTTGGTTGTCTTAACACTGACAAAAGTGACACTTAATAGTTTTGGGTCTTGAAGGCTAGATGTATACTATGATTATACTGTATCCTGTACTACAGTCTTGCAAGTGAAAACTGATTATAATTATCTGAGTTCAGAATATAGATAGTTTCCATATTGAAATGATTTTTTTCATGGCATTAGTGTTCCCTATTAAAACTACCAACTTATGAAAGGGTAAGATTATATCTTTTCCAGAGGGTTATCATGAGTTATTGAATGTTTCAGAGATTCAGTGGACCTATAGCAACTACAATCCTCATATATGAAATACCCTACCCCAGCATCACCAGTTCAGCAGGATGCCACATGTGTGATGATTCTATATACAGCTGCTAGCCTCTGCCTAGTGTATTATACTTTGCATCATAGCTATTTAAATATCCAAATATCTATTGTTTCACTTTAAATGTTATTTTTCTTCCCAATATGATTAAGTCATAATGTACAGTTTTCAGACTATCAATAATGTTTTTTACTTTTTGCACTATGCAATAAACCCAGAGCCTTGCATATGCTAGATAAACCCCCTACCGTGAAGGTATATCTGTAGCCATTGTTTTACTTTTTAATTTTGAGACAAGATCTCACTAAGTTGCTCAGACTATCCTTGACCTTGTAATATTCCGTCCTCAGCCACCCAAGTAGTTGACATTATAGTCCTGCACCACTGGACCAGGCTGCTTGCATCCTTATTTTATCTTATTCCAGTCACCTTCTTTTTGGGATTACAAAGGAATGTAATAAATGCTTGGAATACAAATGATATGTTAGTCTGGTATGTTTTAGACTATTTCCCAAGTTCTTTGTAGTTTTCATTTTCTGTAGATATGCACCGAGGGTTGTATTTTCAGAGGAAGGTGAGAGTATTCAAAGACAGAAATGACTACTGAGCAAAAACAAGATTTGAGTGGCTCCATACAAGTCAGGATTGTGCATATGCTTCCTTAAGGCCTTTACTCTCCACACCTCACTGTAATTGAAGACTCCTGTTGACACTGCCAGGGCTGGCATTGCAGAAAATTGCCTCATGGCCGATGGGACTTCTCTGATTACTTTCCTCAATGACAGAACAGTGATGCCTCTCTGTCTGACAGCTTGTTCTGAAGAATTCCTAGAACACCTTAGTTTCTGCTCTTATATTTATGTTCCACCTCTGTCACTGGCAGTTTATTCTACCATCTTTTAAAGCTCCGTGACTTAATAGAAGAAACATGGAAGCTCTTAGATTATTACGGGTCTTTTTTTTTTTTTCACTTTGGTTTACTGCCACCTCTGGTGTGATATAATGGTTTTTATAGGAAACCAAACAGATGCCTTATGGGAACAGAATATAGCTTCAAAATAAACCTGTTGAGTACTCTCAGTTGAAAGGTATAGCTTTCCCCTCGCTTAATATCATGTATTTTTTTCCTCTTCCTACTAATTACAAACATCCCATGAGGAGTGATTTATAATGCAGGAATATATGGGCAAGCAAATACAAAATAAGCAAAATGCCAAGAATATGAAACATTATGACAAAGTTGAAATTTAAAATCAGTATATCAAACCTATTACTATCTTTTCAGGATTACAAAAATAATAATAAAAACCTGTAATATAACTGAGTTTCTCTCTTGGTTTTATTTTTATTCTCTTTGTAGTCTCCACTAGTTCAAGGTGCCTCCTCTCAGAGCATCTCTTGATCTTACTTTTATGAAAAATGTGCCTGTGTGTATACAGTAAAATGGAGGGCAACTGGAGAGTGTACAGTGCCACTTCACATGTCAAAGGAATAGAAGAGAGATAAACTATCTCATATCGGGAAGGTGTTTGGAATCTAAAATAGCAATATTTTGTCATAGCTCTGCCATCACCACCTTATTATGGAAGTGTTGTGGTGATAAAGTATTGTGGGAATGTCTTAAGAGATAAGAGACCCTCTGAAAAAATTCACAGTCTTCTCTGGGAATTAGGAAAAGGCACACAATACACAGAGAGAGGGAAGAATGATTAAGTGTGAGGCCAGCTTATGTGTTTTTTTTCCATTAAGGGAAATGTTAAATTTCCATTATTAAATTTTTAAAAAGTTGAATGATACTAAATCCACCCTAGAGATGAAGTTCGTGATGGAGATATTAGTTAGAATTAATGTTTAGCCTTTTTCAAAGGTGGATAAGGTCAGAATGGCAGTTTTCCTCCATTTGGATTCCTTGATTCGAAGCTTTGGTAGAGAACAGACTTAGAAAGCACTAAGTCGAGTCTTGGAGGTTAATCTTGATTCGTGTCATGGTTTCATTTCTGTAGTCATCAATTATTACTTGATGTTAATCTACTGCTTTAGGCATCGAGGTTGCCATGTTGTCCAAGGAAGATGATGTCCTTAATAAACTAGAATTTGGGTTTTAGTGGACGAAGATGATATCTCATGCTGAAAAGGTAACAAAGGAATTAACTAGGGACCACCTCAAGATGAGTTCTCTGGAGTAACCTAACAACCATCAAACCAAGACCTGACTTATATAAAGAAGCGATAAAGAAAGAAAAAACATCTGGGGAAGAACATTCAAAGAAGTGGCACTGTTCCTGTGGCAAATCAAGTCGTTAAAATTTTTATTTAGCAGCTGAAAGAGTCAGATGCAGATATTTGCACCCAACCAATGGACAGAAGCTGCTGACCCTGTTGTTGAACTAGGGAAGGCTGAAAGAAGCTGAGGAGAAGGACAACCCTGTAGGAGGACCAGCAGTCTCAATTAATCTGGACCCCCGAGATCTCTCAGACACTGGACCACCAACCAGGCAGCATACACCAGCTGATATGAGGTCCAAAACACATATACAGCAGAGGACTGCTTGGTCTGAGTTCAGTTAGAAAAGACACACCTAACCCTCAAGAGACTGGAGGCCCCAGGAATTAGAGAGGTCTGGTGGGGTGGGGGATGGGGTGGGGACATCCTTGTGGAAACAGGGGTTGGGGAGGAGGGATGGGGATGGGGAACAGTCAGAGGGTGGACCAGGAGGGGGGTAAAATCTTGAATGTAAAAAAAAGGATTAAATAAAATTTATATTTTTTATTTTGAAATAATTCTTTAACACAATATTATTTTTTAAATGAAAGTAAATTTGCATAATTAACGAGACAGACATACTTATTTGTTTTTACACAAAGAATTAAGTCTTGGCTGAATATTTGATAATGCAGGATATATAACTTCAATATTTTTCAGAATTGATCAATGTTTTGATTTTATAAGTGGCAATGCTGAGAACACTGTGCAGTGTAAATGTGAACTGCAAATAAAGGGCAGGCACATATTTAGGGAAAATTCAGAAAGAGTTGGACATTGTGCCTTAATACCAAGTCAAAATCCATTCAATGATTATTTATAAACCTTATATCAGCAAAGTTAAACAAGAAAATTTAAAAATCAAACATTCTAACATGATAAAATCCAAAGACACTAATCTAATACATGCTGAAGAACGATGGCAGGGAACCATTGTTTTCTGTCTTTGTTTTCTGTAATTAAGTCATCGCATGTGTATAAAAGCAGGAATGTTTCCATGTCCTATGAAAACACTGCAGTTCATAATGTACAATAGTCTTAAGTCTGTGCAGAGGTGTCTCAAACAGTGTTTGTTAACACTTCATAGTGTGGCAACATGCACAAAGCAAAATATCTGTGCTATGTGTTTAGAGCCAAGGCTGCAGTGAGCCCACTGATGCAGCACAGGTGACTGTGGTCAAAAACACCTTAGACTCTTTACATTACATGTTTAACTTTAAATTAGTTTTCGCATGGTTGCATGTTCAGAAACACTGTACTATTGCAAATTCTGTTATGAAAACGCCTATTCTCAGTCACATGTCCCCAGATAATGTCAAAGAAGCTGTGATTCTGTTGGCAGAAAAGTTTGAGAACATGAATGAAGGTACTGAACTGACTTGAAGAAGGAGCCAAAACACCAGGGAAAACTGTTAGATAACGTCCCATTCTGCAGTGACTAATCTAGTCCCTTGGAACCTACAACAGTCCATATGCTGAGGTTTCTTTTTAAATAGAATGAGTGTCTGCCCATGTGATTGAAGCTGAATGATCTAGGAAGAGACTAAGATGAGTTTTTGAAGCATGCTCACATATCAGGCCATTTGAACGACTCTTGAATGTCAATTAGTCATCATTGCTATCTCACTGACAATGTCATCAAGCATTGTAGAGAGGGGAATGACATTAAGGAGTTCCCAAAATAGTGTGCATGCAATACCACCTGAACACTTGGAAACTGACTCATGAGGTACAGGAGGAGCACTATAAGTTCCAATGGTGAGCTGAAAAGAGATCTTGAAAAGATGGGAACAGGGTTCAGGGTCACTACTTTCATCTTTCTCTATATTTCTAGCATGGTCTCCTAGGTAGCCAGCAACAACTACTGCTTTGTTAATAAGTACACATCCATAGACCTCTGGACACCTTCTTCCACACCAGCCCCATATGTAACACACATTCTCTTGTATTCTGCAACTGGAATTTCTACTAACGAAGTAATGTCTACATCACCATTTCTCAACTAGCTACCAAAATGGATATTTGATGAAGTATAGACTTTACCTAAAAGGATGTTAGCATAAGTCTTTCTTTCAAATAATGACATCATTGTATGAAATCAGTCCATTACTTGGTTAAGAAGAATGTGACTAAAGGTTAGGTTCCCTGCGGTAATGATTTCCCCTGGTTCACATGCTCTACTAACATCTCTCTCTCTTTTTTTTTTTAATTTAATAGGGACAGAAGATGTCCTATGGAAAGCCATGTAGGGGCCAAGATTGCAGTGGAGGCTGTTCGTGCTCTCCTGAGAAAGGAGCAAGAGTAAGTTGCTTATTGCATTGTTGAAAGACAAATAGTCACAGGGGGTGTTATCTGTTTTATCTGTTTCCTTTAAAATTAAATAGTGTAGAATTTGTTCTTATGACCTCATAGCAAAAGCAAAGTGCTGAGAGCAAGCTGGAAAACGCTTTGCCCACTGCTAATAAGCAGAAAGAGAGTGGTCAAATCTCTGAAGGACTGTGAAGAGGTTTCCCTCATTGACTTAATGCCAAGGCTCCCCCACAGTGTCATTGGAATGTCTCCAAAAGCTAGTTAGCTAGTACGGAACCAGATTATGATAGTGTTTGTAGATATGTGGAGAATTTCGTAGCTCATTTATATCCACTTAGTTTCTCCCTGCCACTCTAGGGAACAGGTGATCCAGTTTTTATCTACAGACTGGGATCCAATTTGACCCAAATCACAGGCTTGCTGGGGATAGAATGAAGAATAAAGGGAAGCTCTTAAGTTTAGGAATACAGGCAGCTATAAAAATGGTTTGCAGATACTCTATTAAAATAAAGGTACGCTTTAAAATACATTTTATAAATCTATAGAAACCACCATGTGAATCACAATAAACACAGCATTTTCCCCTCAATCCCTATATACACTTAGCCAGAGTGTGATTTCTACCAAATAACCCTGTGTCTTTAGTATATAACATAGAAAATGTATTCAAGGACATTTATTCAACTAAAATTATAGATATTCCTCAGAGCTTATGGCTGCTGTGTAAAATTCAGATCATCTAACTTCTAGGATTATGTTATGTTTGCATTCTCATCAGATTCAACTAGGCCAAAGAGTTTATACTGTCAAAGGAAGGTAGTAGCAGAGAGAGGTCAACCAAACCTTCAAAAACATAGTCAAAGGGGGAACATGTTGACCGTCCCACCTTCTCTTCCATTATCTTCCATTTGCAGTAAAGTGAAATGTCAAACTCTGCCAGAATCTGAAGGAAAAGAATAAAAAGCCATCTCTTCATCTGAAAGGACCATACCCATTATATGTTAAGGACATGAACTTAGAGAATAATAAGCTATCAGAAAAGGAATGCATTTTAGGGAGCTCTTCATCTTTCCACTGATTGTACAGAGGAAACAGAGTTAGAGGGACAATGACTTCCTGGGGGGTCACACAACAAATTAATGGCAGAGCCCTTTTGATGTCTTACCTGTTCACTTCCCTCACTTGAAGACTCTTCCTGTCTTCTAGTGAATCTACATTCATTGTAGCCACCAAGGCCAATGCGTTCTTTTAAAAGGATTTTTATTGCATTGATTTATTTTGTTGGAGGGCACTTCATGCATGTGGAGGTCAGAGAATAACAACTGGGAGTGAGTTCTCTCTTTATACCATTTGGGTCATAGGGATAGAACTCTGGATGTCAGTCTT
>JADRCC010162573.1:0-11029 GCA_019843855.1 Hylomyscus alleni
TATCTATCTATCTATCTATCTATCTATCTATCTATCTATCTATCTATTATTTTTTGATACAGGGTTTGTCTATGTCAACCTGGCTGACCTGGAACTCCCTATGTAGACTAGGCTGGCCTTGAATTGGTAGAGATCCACCTGCCTTTGTCTCTTGAGTGCTGGGATTATAGGCATGCACCACCATGCCTGGCTGAAGGAGAAAATATAAGCTAGGTTTGGTGGCTCATACCCATAATCCACTAGGGAAGCTGAGGCAGGAGGATTGTCATGAATTTGAGGCCAACCTGAACTACCATAGAAAATGGGCTGGGTGGAGGCATCATGTCCCATCCACACACAGGCCCAGGCATCAACACCGGAGAACCTTATCGGTAAGCTCTGCCAGCTGGGATCATGTTTGTATAATACTGTCTTTGTGGTATGGTGGAATTCTTTAGGGAAGAAGGTTGTTTGGGGGTTTGTTGTGGTTTTGGTGTTTAATTGTTGTGGGATGTTTGTTTTGTTTGAGTCAGAGTGTCACCACCTAGCCTTAGCTGGCCTGGAGCTCACAATATAGCCTAGGCTAGCCTCAAAT
This sequence comes from Hylomyscus alleni, assembly GCA_019843855.1. Lineage (NCBI taxonomy): Eukaryota > Metazoa > Chordata > Mammalia > Rodentia > Muridae > Hylomyscus > Hylomyscus alleni. The sequence goes on from JADRCC010162573.1 coordinate 575, forward strand.
TCACAGAAATCCCTCTGCCTCCCAAGGGCTGAGATCAAAGCCCTGCGCCACCATGCCCAGCCTTGTCTTGTGTTTTAAGTACATGGATATGTTTTGGAAGATGTGTTGAGAGACTCACCCTCATGCCTGTGCGTGACTTCATAGGTTGACATCATCAAAGTAAGATGAACCCAATTTGATTGGAGCTTTAGGACGAGGACAGACAGGGAAGAGGATCCATGTGATATGCAGGGACCCATGTGGTGCCAGCCAAGGGTCCCAGAGTGACAGGTCCACCAGGACCTAAGAAGAGGGAAAAATTCTGCCCAGTGTAGAGGAAGAGTGACCCCGCTGGGGAGGCTGGGGAGGGAGGGTGACCCCGTTGGCAGCTTCATTTGTGTCTTGTCCTCCACAGCTGGGAAAGGACATTGCTGTATTAAGTCATCCATAATTTTGGTTTGGAACCTGCACTGGTCACCTTTTACCACAGGTCCCCTGCCCAGCATGATGCTACCCAGTCCTGTGGTAGTGGGCAGCTTCTACCCTCCCACCTGGGGTTCAATCTCAGGATACTGGAGGTCAGAAATGTCTCTACCGGCTGTTTCTCTAAGCCACACAGACCTATTGTGACAGTCACCAAGCTCTGGATGTCCCTGACCTTTGCAGGCTTTAAAGATGCTCTTAGGGGCTGAGAAGATGGCTCCACAGTTAAGAGCACTGGGTGATCTTCTAGAGGTCCTGAGTTCAATTCCCAGCACCCACATGGTGGCTCACAACCATCTATAAAGGGATCAGATGCCCTTTTCTGTTTTGTTTTGGTTTTGGTTTTTGGTTTTTCGAGACAGGGTTTCTCTGTGTAACCCTGGCTGTCCTGGAACTCACTCTGTAGATCAGGCTGGCCTCGAACTCAGAAATCTGCCTGCCTCTGCCTCCCAAGTGCTGGAATTAAAGGCGTGCACCACCACTGCCCGGCCGATGCCCTTCTCTGGCATACAGGTATAATGTAGAATGTAGAATGTGGCAGAGCACTCATACATACAATAAATAAATCAAACAAATAAAACAGTAAGTTAAAAAAATCTAAAAATGTCTTTAAAAAATAATAAATAAAAATGCTCTCAGGCTCAAAGTATTTCCTGTGAGCTCAAAGGCCAGGAGAGTCGTAATGAAGACTGGGCCTGGGTCTCCCTCAGGCTAAGCTACCTCACTCCAGAATGTCCTGGCCACGGGTTCCTTCAAAGCATGTGTGCCCCGAGTCTGATGGGGTGGTACCTTGGTCACAGGATCACTTCAGTGAAACCCCCAACAGATGGAGGAACCTGGATATGTGTAGCCAAACGTGTCTAGGGTCCAGAAATGCTTTGGTGGGAGCCGCCTTTGCACAGGGTCCCCCACCTTTGCAAAGGCCCCCCCCATGAAAGAGGCCTTCTTTTTATTATTATTATTTTCTCTTCTCCCCACTCCCCTCTTTGCCCTGGAGCCTCTAACTGTGTCACAGAAACACCAGCCTGGGGGGCGGGGTTAGGGATTGCTCCTGAACCATCTAGAGGGGCAGCAGTCAGGGCAAATAGAGCAGGACAAGAGGCTGAGCTCCCTCACTGAGGTCGGGGTCCTGTGTGCTTGTGTCTCGGGCACATGTATGAGCCTGTGTCCCTGGGCTTGTAGCAAGGCAGCTCTCCCAATCTGAAAGACCCAGCTCATGAAGTTCACTTCCGCCAGCGTCCTTCTGGGTAATCACAAGGATTCCAGTCTCTGCTCCTCCAATGGGAAGGACGTCTCCAGCCCGGCCCTCAGCAACTTATGAACAACTTCCAGGTAGAGAGGAAGGATTAAATGGAAGAGCAATACGAGAGAAACAATTAGAATCTCTGCCTCATTATCATGGTAATCTTATCAGCCGGATAATGAGGTATTAATGGAGACTTAATGTGCATCTCATAACAGAATCCCTTGGAGAAAACACACAGGGAAATTGCTGTAAACCCACTTAATGATGGAGAAGTCCCCAAACACCATATTCCAAAGGATGAAAAATGCAGGATGTAAATGAGAAGGAACCAAGGTCAATAATGCCGCGGGGACGGCCCTAATGGCAGATTTGCAGATATATGTAATAAAAATTGCATGTTGCTTTTAGATCTCACCCTCTGCTGTTTTCAAATGTGCATCCCTAGTAATGAAACACACAAGTGCAGACGGAGTGATTTGTATGTTTTAGAAGCCATGGGGGGTGGCAACATGTCTGCAAACCCATCAGGACCCCCGCAGGGAGCCCTGGGAAATGGAGTGTTTTACAGAGAGGCCTTCCAGGCGGGAGAGTTCCCTGGTTGGGGGCAGAGAAAGTGGATCCAAGGTCAAGGTCATTTGGGAGACAAGGTAGGGGCGAGAAGGGGCCCTTACCACTCAGCTGGGAAGGCAACAGTAGAGACTCGAACCCATGGCAGTAGCTCTCATTGAGAGACACCTGCTAGGATGCAGGCTCTGCAGCAATCAGATCAGTCAGGATGATCTGGCTTGATCCCACCCTGGGATATGGGAGCAAATGGCGATCTCCAGATGCCTAAGGTGGTGCACACCTTGTAATCCCAACATCTGGGAGACAGAGACAGGAGGAACAGGAGTTCAAAGCTAGCCTTGGCTAGAAGCAAATTCTGAGCCAAACAGGGCAATGTAGTGAATTCAAGGCCATCCTGGGCTACAGAGGAAGACCCTTTACCTCACAAAGCGGGGGGAAAAGAAGTCGGGATTAGAGCTCTCTAGTGTCTTAGTGTCAACTGAGAACTTGACACCACTTACAGTCATTTGAAAAGGAAGTTTCAATTGAAGACCTGTCCAGATCAGATTGGCCTGTAGACATGTCCGTGGATGACTGTCTCAATAGCTAATTGACTAGAGGGCTTAGCCCACTGTGGGTGGCACCATTCCCTCGAAGAAGGTCCTCAGCTATACAGAAGAGTTCGCTAAGCCAGCAGGCAGTGTTCCTCCACGTTCCTGCTGGAGTCCCTTCCCCGGCTTCTCTCAGTAATAGGCAGGCTGTGACCAAGAAGTTAAAGCAAACCATTTCCAACCCTAAACTGCTTTGGCCAAAATGAAATTTGAATATAGGGATCTAGCTCAGTTAACAGAGGGTCAGCCTCGCAGGGGATGGAGCCCATCACTAGAAACACATAGCCCAGGTATGGTGGCACGTGCCTGTGATCCCAGCACTTGGAAGGCAGAGGCAGGGAGATCAGAAGTTCAAGGACATCCTCTACTTTGTAACAAATTTGAGGTTAGCCTGGGCTACCTGAGACCTGTGCTATGATAACAACAATAATAATAATGGGCTGGAGAGATGGCTCCATGAATACAGGAGGGGGGAAGGAGGCGGGCTTGCAGCTAAGGCTGAAGGCCTAAATTCCATCTCTGGGACCTACATGATGGAAAGGGAAGAACTGACTCCTCAAGTTATCTTGTGACTGACACACATGTTCCCCACACACTAATGAATAGTAATAATAGAAGAAAGAAGAGCCCACAGAGCCCAAAAGCTGTCAGCCCTCAGAATTACAAAGAACAAATGACCAGAAGCCTGTGCCCTCCTGTGTCCCCGACCTCACATTTCCCACATGGGTAGTGGGGTCAAGTCAGGGGTTACAGAGAAACGGAAAGATACGTCCATGATACCCATCTGTAAACCAAGTGTGTTGATGACAGAAATACCACCCTTTGCTTTTTATCGTAGACCATGAGACTGCCAGGTCCTTCCAGATATTCAGATAAGTGTCTTTTGGGGGGTTATTTTAGGAGGCTTTAGGTAAGGAGAGTGTCCTAGGACACAAGAGTGCTGAGGCCAAGTGTCCTGACTTGCCTGGGACAGGTCCTGAACAATGTCACATCTACAGAAATCCCCAATCTTGGGCAAACAGGATGGTTGGTCACCCTGTCAGAGAGCAGACACCTGGGCTGTTCCAGGGAGCTTCAGCTGTACCCAGCCCTAAACAAGACCTCCATGGTGTCTCTGGCTCAGTGCTGAGTCTGGGAATCAGGGAGACAGACCCTGGGCCTTCTACCTCCATGAGGGTTATTCCTGTAAAAGGTCAGAGGATGCCAAAAGAGATGTCACTTCACAGCGAACGGGACAGGTACAGGCCGGGTCTCCTCCCTTCAGCCTCGCAGTCCCTGATGAGGACACTGGGATGCGGCCTGCTGGAAGGACTCGCCCCATATCACCGGGCTGAACCTCAGAGGAAGGATGACAAGGCCCCATTTGAAGCCAGACACAACTCCTAAAGAAAGGGTCACCCGATCCCGAGAAAAGGCGGGAACAGAGCAGCCTGTGCCTTACAGCTGTGTTCTGTTTAATCACAGACTGCAAATTGAATGAAGAGAAGACAGTGCTGCCTCTTTGAATTTCCCCCAGGCCCTGTTTAATGAATAAATAGGCATGATTTGCAATTAGCTTCTCCATTGTGCGAAGCTTCTAGCGCACCTGAAGCGAGTTAAGCATGCCCCCTGCAATCTCGCCGACAGTATTAACTGGTATGGCCGCAGACATTCCTTCCCCATTCTCAGTACATGTGACCAGAATCTCTCATCTCTCTCTCTCTCTCTCTCTCTCTCTCTTTCTCTCTCTCTCTCTTTCTCTCCCTCCCTCTCCACCACCTCTGTGCTATGGACATATTGAGAAAAGTGGGCTTGGCGGGGTGGGGATGGGGGCTGGAAAGATGAAGACAGAGTCCCCATCAGCTGTGCCTCCCAGCGTGGGATTTGGACTCTGTGAGTCCCGTTAATTTTCCTCAACCAACACACAAAGCACTATTCCATTTCCCCTGATCCAGCCATTAGGTGCACGCCCCCCCCATCCAGCCATTAGGTGCCCCCCGATCCAGCCATTAGGCTGGATCTCCCACTGCTAAGGAAAGGGTTCTGGTCATTCAGGCCTATTCACTGAGTGGCCCAGGCTGGGCCAGAGGGTCTTCACCCATCTGGGCCACTATGCTTTTGAGCAAGCTGTCATCTGTTGGCTCACTCTTGCCAAGCTCCCTGGCATCCTGTATTATTTATCCTGTAATCAAGGCTGCTGGTCTGTTGTTGCCTAGTTTCTGTGCTAACCATGTGGTAGGGCTGCAATTTCAGATCCTAATGTTTCCCTGCTCCGGGTTAGTGGGAGGGACCCTGGGCACAGGTAGCTGGCTTGGTTGTTGCCGCGTATTCTAACCAAAAGGATTCCATTCATCTTCATCATAGACTCAATCTGTGCAGCGAGAGGAGGCTGCCGCCCGTGGGGCGCTCCACCCAGCCACCTGGAGGCTTCCTTCCTCTGCCCCTCCCCTTCACAGACACATTTGTATCCCACCTCCCAGCTACTTTCCCTGAGACCTGAAAGGACCCCTCCACCCCACCCCCTCCATCTCCACCCACAGGCCCCCTCCCCCAAGACCTGTCAGGAATTCTATGCCTGCTAGCTACAGCACAGAGATGGTGAAGGTCACCTGCTTGCTCCCTTTTGCTGTGTCATTGACATCCATGATGTAACTGGGCCTTGAGCAGGAACATGACTCTTCCCTTCCACAGAGACTAAAATCCAGTCTGACTTGTGGACTCCTGCTGGATGCCAAACCGTAGCACTGGGACTCTGAGAGTGCCCATCCTGTGCCAAGGGACTCATACAGAAGGAGATGACATCACCGGAGATCATAAGACACTGCCATTGGAACACCCCTCTACAGCTTGCATTGCTCTCTCTACGCCCTGGTTCCCATAATCCTCCACATCTGTGAGGCCGGCTCTGTAGGAGGTAGACAGGGTCAGGTCTCTAGGAAGCTAAAAATACCCTAAAAATACTCTGCCGGGAACCAAAAGTGTGGACCACCACCGACCAGCTTCTGTTTTGTTAAGACAGGGTCTCACTATGTAGCCCTGGCCTAGAACTCACTGTGGAGACCAAGCCAGCCTCAGACTTACAGATCCACTTGCCTATTCCGCCAGAGGACTAGGGCTAAAAGTCATCAGCTACTGTGCTGGTAGCCCAGGCTAGCCAAGAACTCACTAGGTAGTTGAGAATGACCTTGTATTTCCTGCTTCTACTTCCCAAGTGCTGGGGATTATAAACATGCACCACTACCCTTGGATTCTCTCTCTCTCTCTCTCTCTCTCTCTCTCTCTCTCTCTCTCTCTCTCTCTCTCTCTCTCTCTCAAAAATAGTTACCAGGTCAGGGAATGGTGCATGTCTTTAATCCCAGCACTGAGGAAGCAGAGGAAGATGGATCTCTGTAAGCAGGAGGCCAGCCTAGACTACATAATACTGAGTTCCAGGACAGCCAGGGCTACACAGAGAAAACCTGTCTCAAAAACCAACAACAAAGCCATCAGCAAGGCTGGAGAGATGGCTCAGAGGTTCAGAGAACTGGCTGCTCTTCCAGAGGACCTGGGTTCGGTTTCCAGCACCCACGTGGTGGCTCACAACCATCAGTAACTTCAGTTTCAGGAGATCCAACCCCTCTCCTTGCCTCCGTAGGCACTGCACACACATGATGCATAGACACGCACTCAGGCACACATATACATGTAAATAAAAAAAACCACAAGTGTTTTCAAATAGTCATCAGTAAGGAAATAAATTATATCCACAATATTAGGTCGTATGCAACCATTTAAAACTGAGGGCAGAGCTATGGAAGAATTATTTTGTAGTGAAGCATTCACTTGAGGACACCTCTCAAACAGATTCTGTTCTGGTGAGCTACAGAGTATGCCCTTCATTTTCTGTACAGCTCTGATAAGCCCCATCTCATGTCTAGCCTCTGTGATGGTGCGATGGTTGTAATTGTCAGCTTGACACAATGTACAGTCACCTGGGAACAACCACTCACCTAGGTGAGAGGTTGTCTAAAGCAGGTTGGCCCATGGACTTGCCTGTGTGTGTGGCGGGGTGTTTGTGATCGGGTTATTTGTTGGGAATAACCCAATTGTTTGGAAACTTTGGTGGAAACACCCACTTCGAACGTGGGTGGCATTATTTCAAGGGCTGGGCCTAGACAAGAGCCGGGAAAGGAGCATTAAGAGGCGTGGCTTGCATTCATTCTCTTTGCTGTTTCAAGTTCCTGCTTTGAGTCCCCCACCACGATAGACCATAACCTGGAGTTGTAAGCCACCTGTACTGGTTGGTTTTATGTGTCAACTTGACACAGGCTGGAGTTATCACAGAGAAGGGAGCTTCAGTTGGGGAAGTGCCTCCATGAGATCCAGCCGTGGGGCATTTTCTCAATAAGTGATCAAGGGGGTGGGGCCCCTTGTGGGTGGTGCCATTCCTGGGCTGGAGGTCTTGAGTTCTATAAGAGAGCAGGCTGAGCAAGCCAGGAGAAGCAAGCCAGTAAGAAACATCTCTCCATGGCCTCTGCATCAGCTCCTGCTTCCTGACGTGCTTGAGTTCCAGTCCTGACTTTCTCTGGTGATCAACAGCCACGTGGAAGTGTAAGCTGAATAAACCCTTTCCTCCCCAACTTGCTTCTTGGTCATGATGTTTGTGCAGAAATAGAAACCCTGACTAAGACACCACCTAAAGTCCTTTTCTTTTAAAACTTGCTTTAGTCCGAGGATTTTATCACAGCAACGACAGGGAAATCAGGACCGTGGGGCCCACGGTGATGCCCACACTGTGGACGGGACATGTGGTCACCACTCTTGACAGATGAAAATGGTCTCAGAGTGCGCTGTGCCACTGTGACTAAAGACACAGCACTCTCCAGCAGCGCCCCCCTGCAGAATGGGGTGTGAAGGCTCCCCGGTGTCGGGACTGTACTGCTAGGTCTCTCATGATCGGAGCCCTTGAGCGATTGACATCGATAACTTTGATACGGGAGTTGTCGTAGAGAAGCTTCATACACTGGGAATGATGACCATCTCACACGACGCGGGTGTACAAGGCGGAGCCGGCTGTGTTCGCTTGTGTAACGTGGGGAGCTGCAAATATTCTGGGGTCTGCCTAATGCTGTCCTGGTAAGGGGCTCCTTCAATGCTCTGGAAGCTGGGAGCGACTGCTAAGCCCAAACCCACAGGGCCGCCTCACAGCCAATGCTTTGTACCTGTTCTTGGCCACAAGATGTCACCCAAGGAGCGGCAAAGCGGAGGGGCTTGGGAGAAGGCTGCCAGACAGGAATCAAGAAGGGGACAAGGGGAAGATCTTGGCAGAGCCATCTGCAGATGTCACCTAATCTGACCAAGTAGGGCTACAACTGCGTTCTTCATGGGCAGATGCGTCGATGCGCTGGATACGGCTACGCACACGAGCGCAGGTGACACGGGGCCCTACCGGCGCTTGGGAGGTCTCGCATGGGCTGCGCATGATGCAGAGGGAGCCGGGCACGGACGGTCTGGGTTCCACGACATCCCATTTGGTCATTTTCAGCAGGTCCACTTTATGGTAGTCACTTGGCTTCGAGACCAAGCACAGAAGCAGAGGAAGGGTAGACCAGCGCATGTGCAGCCCGCAACCCCACCCTGGAGAGTTTATATCCATGCGCGTTTGTCCCAGACCGGCCGCCTGGGCTCAGACAAGGGTGCAGGCCCTTTGGGTTTCACCACGTGAGTAAAGATGCAAACGTACTCACAGCTCACCTGCAGACCGGCTACAGCCCATTTGTACACATATGCACCGATCTGCAGCCAGCTACAGCCCACCAGAGCCAGGAGAGGCTATGGGCATAATCTTCCCAAAAGGTGGGAACTGTGGAGCCAACTGAGTGACAGGTCTTGCCAGAATTTGGAAAGAAAAGAGTTTCTACTATCCACTCCCCCAGCAAACACCTGGAGACTTTCGCTTGTGACCTTGCAGGGGAGCAGGAGCATTGTTAGGGGGGCAAGGCCTCAATGCAGGGGGAAGTTAGGAGTCACCGGTCCTCCAGGGATATTTACAGGAGGCAAAGGTAAAACTGAGAGGCAAGAGGAGCTCTAGGGAAGATACACCTCACTCGAAAGCTAGACAGAACTGAAGAGACAAGGTTTCAGGGAACCCGCAGGCTTGGTTAGGTTGGTTACTTTTGTTAAGACTGCCTTGTTTGTGTGTCTTTGTGGCTTTTAGGTGGGTGCTTGGGGAGGCCAACAAAGGGCATCAGGTGTCCTCTATGAGGGTCCAGGGTCTCTCCTTTTATCTGGGGTCTCGGTTTTCTCACTACTCTGGAAGCCAGCAGGCCCCAGGGATCCTCCCTCAGACTTGGATTCCTCTGTCCTTCATCCCTGAGTTGGTATCACAGAGATGGGAGGACACTGGAACTGTTATGTTAGGTGCTGGGACCTGAACTGATGGATGTCACTCATAGCTTTTCCAACAGAGCACATCCCAATCTAGGCCTTGAATACCAGCACTCTGGAGACAGAGGCAGGAGTATCTTTGTGAGTTTGAGACCAACCTAGTCCACATACAAAGTTCCAGAACAGCCAGGGATACATAGCGAAACCTTGTCTTAAAAATCCAATTTCTGGAGTGCACCCAAAAAAATGACAATTAATTTGATCGTGGTAGGTTCCATCAGCTCCCTTGAATGGGTTAGTCAGGAACCAGTTGGAGAAACACTATCTGTCCACAGACCTAAGTTACAGAAATCTTGTCACAACTATGAATTACAGGAGACCTAAGGAAGATAAAGTGAAAACTAACTTCGAACATTCTTAAAGAGTGTCATGAGTGGGATTCTCAGATGACAGAAATAAGACCCCTGCATTTCAAGTTTGTTTTCTATAGGCCAAAAAACTTACACCCAAATTTTTTTTAAAAAAATTATTTTATTTTTTGGATCTCCTAAGCCAGAGATTGCCCAGCATGGTCATGTGACCAATATTTCCAAGTTTGTCACTACCCACTCAATACTTCATCTTTAGGTGGGACAGCACGTGTACACCTGAAATTGGCTTCAGACCAGGCTCCACTCCAGGGACCTCAGTAGTTCAGGCAGACTCAAGAGGCCAGGGCAGCATGAACAGGAATGCAAGACACACCCACACCTCCAACTTAGTAAGGGATGATGGATTCTCTCAATTCTAGGCCAAGTCAGGGTCATGTCTTAACTTCGACCATTGTAAAGGAAAAGCAAGCTTTCAGCTGCTTCCTTCCAAATCAAAAGCAAGTCTTTCTGGGAAAGCACTTTCCCACCGAAGAAAGCCTCTAGAGGTGGCTTCCTTGTAGACAGGGCCTGTCTCTCAACAGCTTGCCTCCATCAAGATGTTCTGCAACATCTGGAGTGCAGCGAGAGCCAGTCAATGAATACCTAGTATGGGTCAGGGAGGAAGTGTGCTAAGACAGTAGCTGTGGGCTTGCAGCCTCTTGGGACCAACAACAATATGGACTGACCAATGCCCTCAGAGCTCCCAGGGATTCAACCACCAACCAAGGACTATACATGGTGGAACTGATTGTTCTGGCAGCATGTGTATAGTAGAGGATTACAAAGTCGGTCATCAATGGGAGGAGAAGCCCTTGGCCCTGTGAAGGTTCTGTGC
>JADRCC010162577.1:0-13303 GCA_019843855.1 Hylomyscus alleni
CCCCCAAACAGTTCCAGGCTCCGAACGGTACCACCGGTCAAAGACCGGCCTACCCGAGCAACCCAAGAACAAGAAGCGCTTCCCCTCAAGTGATGGGCAGAGGTAATAAAATCGACCCCGGCCACGAGTTCTGATCCCCACCATCCTCCTTAAGCCCTGCCGGGGCTGGACCACAGCAATAATCAGGGCAGCCTTCTTTGGACGGCCCTCCTAAAATCAGTGTCACGATCTCCATTCCGATAACCGGCCGAGAGACACTCCGAAGACAGCACAGCATCTCAGCCAAAGCCTGCCAGGCTAGGAAGTGCTTCGCCACCCAGAGTAAGGGGAGGGAAAAAAAAAAGGAAAGAAAGAAAAGAAAAGAAAAAAGGGGGGGGGGTGGGAAGGCCAATGCAACTTTACCGAGGAGACAAAAGTTTGCCTCTAGCATGCAGGTGGCCTCTCGGGCGCCGGGCACTGGTTGCAGGGCCCCATCCCAACTTGGCTGGAGTGGGGCAGCCGAGTGCGGGGGCTCTGGCCGCCGGGGCGGGGCTGGCCAGGCAGAGGAGGGGACCAAGGCGGGCGGGGGACCACGGCAGTCCCTAAGGACACCAGGCCAGCAGCTCGGGGCGGCTGCGATGCTACGCACGGCCCGCTCTCCTTCCTCTGGCTCCTCCTCGCCTTCCTCCGCGTCCTCTGTAGCCGCCGCCGCCGCCTCCCGCTCCTCCTCGAAGTCTCATTGATGAGAGGAGTTTGAAAAAAAGTCCGCGGAGCCTTGCTGCCTCGGCTGGCGAACGCTGGCACTCCTGCAATCCATCGGCGTCTCCGGGATGGCGCAGCGCCCCCGCGCGCTGAGTTTGGGCACACCCTGATCGTCGCGTCCTCAGCTTGCCCGCCCCCGCCGCGTACACCCCGCCTCTGAGGATGGGGTGGGGGACACCAACCTGGAGGGGTTTAGCTAGAGGGCGAACGCAGACTCTCCTCCATCTCAGCTCCAGCAAGGAAAGCACTCCTCCTGGAAAGTTCCAGCTGGGGACCAGAGGACCCTAGGAGTTAGGGAGTGGGGGCGGGAGTGACGACCCAGACGCCACTCTGGAGCAGAGGAGCTGGGAATATCGCAGATTCTTCCAAGCCAGTTCGGAGGAAATAAAGCACCCCTACCGGAAAGTTCCAGCTACGGGAGCACACGCCAGTCTCAAACACTTTTTCTAAGGCGCCGGGGTGGGGGGGTTGCTAACTCAAGTCAGATGAGCTCCGGAGCTCGGGCGCTGCGACTGCTGGTTTCAATATCTGAACTCCCTCTTTCCTCCCAACCCCCTCAGCCCTCCGCCGATTGTTCCTAAACTCCGGGATCCTCGGTGCGCCGTAGCAGAAGGAAGACACGTGGGATGGGAAGCAAGACTGGATTCACGCAGGCCTTCTTCGGCCGGAGCAGCTAGTGCAGGTGCCCGGGGTCCCAGGCGCCCCTCGCCAAGGCTCGCTCACGCCGCCATCTGAGAGCACGCCGGCGACAAGCGACGCCAGCCTTAGGCTTACTGCATATGTTTTGTAGTGAGGAGGGTTTTGCTTTATTTTTTTTTTTCCCAGAGACTCCACTGAAGCTGCTGCAGCCAGATGGAAATAATCAGAACTCAACGACAGAGGGAGAAGGAAGATTAGGCTCACTGAAGTTGCAGGCCAAAGTGTAGAGGAGGCTGTGCGCGAAAGCGTTTCCTTAAGTAGCCCTAGGCCTTCCATACAGTCCAGAACTGTCCACTCCAAGAAGCAAGCAGGCAGCTAATGGCCGTACCCTCCCAAGCCATGGGACTCAGCTTTCTCTTTTGGGCTCTGCTCCTAGATGGCCCACGGGACTTCTTTGTATTTCTTCCTGATGTCTGTGGAAACCGGTGTGTCCTTTGTATTGCTTAACCTGTCATAAGGTCTCCTCCTTTTAAAAGTGGAATGACTGATGCCTGAGGACGCTTTGAAACTTGCCCACAGTAATCTAAGGTTGGTACAGTTAAATAGACGTGTCCTGTTGAAGATGTTGGTAATATCTCTTTCCAGCCCCCACTTCTGTCTAAAATGCAAGAAAACCAAGCTTCCAGACCAATTCTACCCTGACTAGGAGAAGGCTCCTCCTCAACCCATTTGACTCATTGATTGAATCTCTTTTGGTGGACGGCACAATTTACACCGTGGGTTCTTCCCTAACTTTATTTACTTGTTTCTGTAAGTAGATAAGTCAGTATCTACTTATTTTATGAAATAACCCAAGGCCGTCCAAATGCTACGGACACTCCCTCCGTGGTACACCTCCAAGCCCCTGAGTTTTAACATTTAAAATGTTTATTCCAACTATTGATTTTATGGGGCAGGGTGTGAGGTCACAGTCCTCTGGCAGCAGTCAGGGTGGAAGGGGGCTGTTTCTCTCCTTCTGTCACGTCATTGTCACGTGGGTGCTGAGAATCCAACCCAGGCTAGCGGCAAGCACCTAGCCATCACACTGGCCTGACTTTTACTTTTTAACAGAAGGGGAAGTGTCCTGCCCGCATTCTTCATTTCTGGTTACCTTCCTTTCTTCTCTTGCCCTCGAGTGAGAGAAGCAACAATTTCTTCTTGATCTAGAGTGGGGAAGTGCAGAAAATGCTACAAGGATTTGATGCCAACTTTGTTTTCCTCAAAGTAGGCCTTAGCCTAGGTGGCAATGTGCTCAAACGTAAAACTTTGTGGGGTGTCGTGCGTGGTGTGTCGATGTGTGGTGTGGCGATGCATGGTGGAGTGTGACAGAAGCCTTTCCTGGGGAGATGCAGCATGTGTTGCCTTCTCCACCCCTCACGCCCAGGGAGGAACCTACAACAGTCCCAAGTGTGGACATCACCAAAGTCTGACTTGGTGAACCAACGAGTTTTGTTTCTTACAGGATATGGATGAGGAGTTCCTTACAGGCGCAGAAATGACTCAAAGACAGCTGCACCGCTGAAGCCCACCCCATCATGGGGGCGGCTTACAGAGCTGGGAAGCTGTGCGTGCGCCAGGCCGCTCGGCAGGCTAGGGAGTGTCCTTTCCAGATGCCTCAGTCGGGCTAAAGCTCTTCCAGACAGCTCACTTGGTTTCTGCTTCTTTCAGGCTGCTGATCTGAGAGTCGCCTTGGCAGCTCAGTTTCTTCGTTTGAGGGAGACTCCCAACTTTTATTACTTATGCTGGCAGGGAGGGGCCTAGTGAATCTGGTAAGTTTCAGGGCCTTCCTGAAGCTCTCTGAGTTGTTTACCTCCCTGTCTAAAGAGTTTCCCCGTAGGATGGACTCTCTTTCAATCTCAGAGGAAACCTAAGTTAGGCAACAAGTGCCTTTACTCCTAGGACTCCAGAGGCAGGCAGATCTCAGAGAGCGAGAAGCTAGCCTGGTCTACACTGCCAGTTCCAGACCAGCCAGGTTCACATAATGAGGCCCTGTCTTTTTAATAATAATAATAATAATAATAATAATAATAATAATAATAACCTTACAGAAGCCAGTATGGAAGATGTAGGGTAAAGGGCCATGGAGATGGGTCAGAAGTCAGGGCACTTGCTGTGGATCTATGCTGACTTGATTGGGTCCCCTAAGTGAAAGACAGGTCAGACTCCAGCAGATTGTCCTCGGACCTCTGCGTACCATCTGTGACATGTGAGACCCTCCCCCTACACACAAATACATGTAAACAAAAACCAGAAAAACAAAAAGAGCTATCTGAAGGAGGCTTTTTCCTTTACTATCAGACTGCCACTCCTCCCAGCTGCTGCTTTACACTCCTGCTGAGCTCTCAGAACAAAAGGAGCACAAGCGAGCCCTCTCCCTCCCTTGGCTGCATGTAATGACCCCCGTTCATATCTGCCCTACGAAGCTAGGACTCCTTTCTCCTGCCTGGAATATTAGCGGAGTCAGCTGATGGCTTCATTACCGACTTGTCTCTGTTGGTTTCTTTGCGTTGTAAAGTTTGTGGAGAGATCTAAACAAATCAGCGTCCAGAGGGAGAGATTGCCTTTTCTCTGTTTTTCTTCTCGGACCAGCTCAACTCCTGCTGGAATCCGGGGGCCTCACCAAATCTTCTTGGCTTGTTTTGGCCAGAAGGTGTTGGCCGAGGTGAAGGTGGAATGTTTCGGGGTTTGAGGAGAGCAAACAGCACATCCTGCTGTCTCTGGATGGCAGAAGGGGAAGAGAGGATGTGAAACACAACACCATCGTTGTGGCAGAGGAAGCCCTCGTAGGCACCGGGACACCAGGTGCTCATCCCAGAGCTTACACTCGGTATAAGGCATTAGTCAAGTCTGGCTTTCTTCTGCAGCGTTCTGTGTAGCCGGTGCTAGTGTCGTGACACCCGCCACAGTGAGTAGCACCCACAGCATCCCGCCTTCCTTATGCTTCACAGCCACAAACTCACATGTAACCACAAACAGGGTAAAGACAAAAGACAAGGGACGCACTTTGAGAGAGCATTGGGGCCTGTGGGCAGAGAGGCCTGTCCTGGGTAAGTGAAGAAGTACAGAAAGAAGGACAGGGATGGGCAGAGTGGGAAATGGTTTTTCTAGTCCTTCTTGCATGAGACTGTTCCCTGTAGTCTCACAATGGAATGCTTAGTCACCAGTGAATGGAACTGTTTGGGAGGGTTAGGAGGTGTGGCCTTGGAGGAAGAGGTCTGTCGCTGGGAGCGAGCTCTGAGGTTTCAAAACCCACCCAACACCCTCTTCTTTTCCTCCCCTTCTCTTCCCCTCCCCTCCCCACCCCAGCTCCTGTCATTATGATAATGAAGTAACCCTCTAAAACTTTAAGCAAGCCCCAATTAAATGCTTTATTTTATAATTTGCCTTGGTCATTTTGTCTCCTCTTAGCAATAGACCACTGACTAAGGCACCATCTGAATGGGTGAAACCCTATCCCCCAGAGAAGATGTCGGCAATTCACAGCCTTCTGAGCCATGTTTCCATCCCCATATTTGTGTGGGAGTATGGGGAGTGGGTACATAAAAACAAAACAAAAAAACAAAAAAAAACTTTTTGAAGCCAGGATCTCATTTTGCTCTCAAACTCACTATGTAGCCAAGGATAACCTTGAATTTCTAATCTCCTGCCTCCAACCTTGAATGCTGGAATTATAGGTGTGATACATCAACTATATAGTTTAATGCATACTGGGATCAAACTTGGTACTTCCTAAGTGCTGGGCTAGCTATCTACTGAGCTACGTGCTCAGTACTATACATCTTATATTTTTATATGACTGGCAGTGTGGTGTCTTGAGGCCATTGTCACCACTCAAAGGTGACACATTGAAATAAGGCATTACAATGGCTGTGACATTGTTAGGCATGAGATATCTCCCCCTCCCCCAAGAGAGCGTGTGTTTGTATGCACAGAGGCCAGAACACGACACCCATGTTTTTCCTCAGAAGCCATCCACCTTTACTTTGGGGAGGGGGAGGGTGCTGCTTGTCTTGAGATGCTACCTTTAGATTTATTTACGTTTACTTTCTGTGCATGGGTGTTTTGCCTGCACATATGCCTGTGTACCACATATGTGCAGTGCCTGTGGAGGCCAAAGGAGTGTATTGGATCCTTTGGAGCTAGAGTTACAGATGATTGTAGGCTGCTGTTGAGTGCTGGACATCTGGTCCTCTGCACTAGCAACAAGTGTTCCAACTGCTGAGCCACCTCTTCCGGCCCACCCCTACCTTTGTGTTTTGAATTTGAATCAGGGCCTCTTGCTGGAACCTGGGCTCACTCATTAAAGTGGAATGGCTGACTAGCAAGCCCCAGGGACCCAATCTCTGTCTCCCATAGTTGTTCTATGACATGACGAGGATCAGCTTTTTACCCTAACTCTAACCCTAACCCTAACCCTAACCCTAACCCTAACCCTAACCCTAACCCTAACCCTAACCCTAACCCTGAGGATTGAACTCAGAATCCTCATGCTTTCCCAGTAACACTCTTCTGGCCAGCCCTTCATTACAATCTTATGAGATAGCTGTCATTTACCAAATCGATGTGAGTTACACAGCTATACCAGGAAGCATGTCACCCAGAGAGCAATGGCATACACACACAACTTTGGACAAGAAAAGCAACAGTTGGACTCTGCTCCATGGTGTTGGGGACTCAGCTAGAAGGCTTTGAGGCTGACTGGCATCAAGGGATGTAAATGAATTATTCTCAATATAAATGCAGCAGAGGGATGCTCTAGAGAGATGGTTCAGCAATTAGGAGTACATAGTGCTCTGGCGAGGACCAGAGTGAGGTTTCCTGGCACTCACACCAGGCGGCTTACAACCACCTGTAACTCTAGTTCCAGGGAGTACAGCATCCCCTTCTGACTTTAGTGGGCACCTGCAACTCACACACACCCCAACACTGACACACACAACACACACAACTGAAAAAAAAAACTAGTCACAATAGCACACAGCTTTAATCCTAGCCCTCAGGAGGCAGAGGCAGGTACATGTCTGCGAGGACAGCCTGGTCTACATAAAAGAGTTCCAGGACAGCTTGGTCTATATAGAGAGTTCCAGAACAGCCAGGACTATATGGGGAAGCTCTATGTCTAAAAATATAATAAATGTCTAAGTAAAAATTTAAAATAAAATATTATATTTTATGTGTATGTGTTTTGCCTTCACTCATGTCTGCGCACCATATGTGTGCCTGGTGCCCACAGAGGCGATAAGAAGGTGCTGGGTCCCCTAGAACTATAGTCACAGACAGCTGTGAGCTGCCATGTGGGTGCTAGGAATCAACCTGGATTCTCTAGAAAAGCCACCAGTGCTCTTAACCATTGGCCTATCTCTCCAACACCTAAAAAATAAAAATGTAAACAAGTTTCTTTTGTTGTTGTTGTTATTGTTGTTGTTGGGGTTTTTTTGTTTGTTTGCTTATAGTTATTTTGGGACAGAGCCTGCACTGGCAACAGCTCTGGCTGTCCTGAAACTCTGTGTGTAGACCAGGCTGACCTCGAACTCACAAAGATCCACCTGCTCCTGCCCCCGAGAGCTGGGATTAAAGGTGTGCATCACCACCTCCTGACATAATCAAGACTTAGGTGACCACATACCTGAAGGCTGTGCCAACTGCTGGTCAGGGTCCCTCGTCTGTATCCCTTCTTGTGTTATTTCTTGGGTATTAAATGTCTACCAAAGGCCCAAGTGTCGAAGTGTTGGTTTCTACCCTGTGACATCCCTGGGAAGTGGTGGAGCCTAGCAGAAAGAGGTTAGGACACTGTGCACATACCCTGGGAGAGGGCATTGGGACCCCTGCCTCTGCTTTTGGTGTTTGCTTCCCAGAATGCAGGAAGCAAACAACTCCCTCCATGACGCACTAGCTGCCCAAATGCACAGCATTGTTACAGACCTGAGAGCAGTGCAGCCACAGGACCTTCGACCTCAAAAAGATGGTCCCAAATAAAACTTCTCTCCTTTGATTACCTCAGGGGCTGGAAAGATCACTTAGTGGTGCCACCAAGTCTTCCCCTATTTTCCCTATTTTATGTAAATATGTGTGCATGTGTGTGAGTGTGTGTGGGGTCTATTCTCAAGTGTCATAGCACAGTGTGGAAGTCAGAGGACAGGTTTCAGGGTTTGGTAGGAGTCCCTTTATTGTCTAAGCCATCTCATTGGCCCCAAGTCATACATATTTAATGAAGATTTAACATCAGAATTGGATGCAAAATACGCATTGGATTTCAGAGACCAAATACCAGCGATGATGATGATGATGATAACACGACGACGATGACGACAACAACAACGGCGGTGACAACGACGACGACGACGACGACGACGACGACTGATTAACTATGGCTTGCATGAAGCTACTATTGTCAGCTTTTGAGGATGTAAAATCACCAAAGAAGCCTCCTGGCACAGCTGTGGAGAATGCTCTGAGCTGGGTTGCCCTTTGGGCTTGTCTGGGAAGGAGTTTCTAGACCGGGTTTACTGAGATGGGAAGACCCAGCCTAAATGTGGGTAGCACTGTGAGTTAGGATCCTAGACTGAATAAAAAGGAAAGAGCAGGGGCTCGGGGTTCGGAGGAGGGAGAGAGGATCAAGCATCAAAAGCAAGGGGTGTCCTTCATGGTAAGCACTCACATAGCGTGCGTAAGGCCCTGAGTCCTATCTCCAAGACCAAGAAGGAAAAAAACACTTGATCCATTTCCCCACTCTGTCTTCACCTCAACATAACAAGAGAGTTGGTCCAAGATGGTGGCTCACACCTTTAATCCCAGCATTCAGAAGCATACACACTATACATCCACACACACTAAACACATACACACACTATACACATACATATATACTATACAATACACACATATATAATACACCACACACATTATACATACATATGCACTATATACATGCATATATACACACACCAAATAAACCAAAGAGTCAATAAAAGTAAGTTCCCCTTTTCAGACAAAATACCTCCCAGTCCTAGTGACACAAGTTTGTCAGCCCAGCTAGCTACTCAGGAAATTAAAGTTTGATATTAGCAAGTTCTTGCATGGCAGGAAGAGAGCCCCAGGCCTTACAAACACCAGACAAGCACTCTGCCACCAAGATACACCCCAGCCTGGGGTTATTTTTCCAAAGCTCTGATCCAAGGAAGATACTGAAATCCCTGGTTATTGGCTTCTAGGCTCTAGGGTACCCTGATGTGGGTGGCCCCAGAGGTGAAATCACATCTCTGAGTTCGTGGGGTTTACATATGTTGGTTAGCTTTTGTCAACTCGACACACACCTAGACATACCTAAAGAGGGAATTGTCTCCAGTTCGGTCTGTGTGCATATCTGTGGAGTGCTTTCTTGATTACTGATTGATGCGGGAGGGCCCAGCCTACAGTGGGTGGTGCCACCCCTGGGCAGGTAATCCTGGGCTGTGTAAGAACTCAGGCTGAGCAAGCCATGAAGGAAGCAGCACTCCTTCACAGTCTTTGCTTCAGTTCCTGCTTCCAGATTCCTGCCTGGAGTTCCTACTTTACTTCCCTTCGTGAGGAATTGAGGTGTGGAAGTGTAAGTAAGCCAAAGAAACCCTTTTCTCCCTAGGCTGCTTTTGGTGTTTATCACAGAAAGACAACTGGAACAATTACACCTCTCTTTATGCTGGAAATGTCAGAAATTTTCAGGAGACTTTTGTTTTGTTTTTTAAATTTATGTCAGGTACTTTTCGTGTTGCTTTGTCAAAATATCTGACAAAGCAAAGAAAGGAAGGGTGTGTTTTAGCTCATACCACAGTCCATTGTGGTGGAGGAGCCTGGGCACTGTTTACAAGGGTGTTCATAGTCAGGAAACAGGGAGAGATGGATGCTGGCTCCTGTATCAGTCAGGATTCTCTAAGGGAACAAAACAGGTAGAATATATATACATATATTAAAAGGGGATCTCTTAGGGTGACTTAAGGATGTGGTTGGCTAATCCAACAGTGGCTTCGTCCTGACAGAAAGGCCAAGAATCTGGCAGCTGGATGTCTCAACAATCCCAATCTGGGGTAGGAGCCAAGAGGATCCTAGAGAGCTATTGATCTGCTATGTGTGTTGGAATCCTGAAGAAGGAGGTTCGAATCCCAGCACCAGTGAAGGCGTGCCTCAGCAACAGGGTAGATGAACTTGCCAATGAGAAGAAATAAAAAGGCAAAAGCTCTTCCGTCCATGTCCTTTTACTTGGGCTGCCATCAGAAGGGGCAGTCCAGATTTACCTCCCATGATCCAAAAAAGAAAATTCCTATTAGGGCTGGGGAGATAGATGGATAAGAGCACGGATTGCTCTTCCAGAGGACTCCAGTTGGCTTCCCAACACTCACATGGCAGCTCACAACCGCCTCCAGGTCCAGTTCAATGTTTTCTTCTGAACTCTGTGGGCGCCAGGCATGACTGCAGTGCACAAACATACATGTAGACAAAACAGTCACACACATAAAATATTAAGAAGTAAATAAAAGCCCTGGAGGAAAAAAGAAAATCTCTCTGAGGCATGCCAAACACTTGGGTTCTAGTCAATTCCAGATGTGGTCCAGTTGACAACCAAGACCGGTAAGTACAATTCCCCTTGTCCTTTTGATCTTTTAAAATTTATTTTATTAGTCCAGGATCCAGACCCACTGAAACTTAGGGTCTCAGTTACCTAGTCTGAAAGCTCCCTCACAGACTCCTGTGATGCTAGGTCCTGTCCAGCTGTCCAGCTGGCAGTCACTGTTGAACATCGTACCATGTATCTTCTTTGCATGGATAAATCTCATGAGAGGGTCATGGCAGCATTGAGCAGGTGAGAAAGGAGAAGTCCATCGTGCACTTCTAGTGATGAAGAAGTGCTAGTCATCAGCTGGGGAAGTGAGTAAACATTGCTGTGGTGGTCAGGGCTGAGCCCTCAACCTGTCGGACGTGAAACTGCTTCCAGGTAAATAGTATAAAACTGACCTGAGGGCTGGAGGTGTGGCTCAGTTGGTAGAGTGCTTGGCCAGTGTGCTCTAAGCCCTGGGGGTTCACCCTCAGCACTTTATAAACCAGGCCTGGTCCTGCACACTTGTAATCCTAGCACTTGAAAAGTAGAGGAAGGAGAACCAGGAGTTCCAGGTCATCTTTGGCTGCATAAGAGGTTTGAGACTAGTCTGGGCTACATGAGATCCTGCCTCAAAGACAGACAGATAGACAGACACAGAGACAGACAGGAAAGAGACATACAGAGACAGATAGAGACAGACAGAGAGACTGACACACACACAGATACACACAAAGACAGACAGACAGACAGACAGACAGACAGACAGACAGACAGAGCACCATCTGACTGGAATAATAGAGTGTCCATCCAGGTTGGCTGCTGAAGGACTAATTACTTTCTTAGCCTCTCCTGTGGTCACAGACACTTTTTGTGTTGTTTTTGGTGGCACAGCCAGTGTGGTGGCAAAGACACTGGAAGGCTGCAGTTTTGTAGTTTCCTGGTATGACAAAGGCACCTTACAGTTGTAATTAAGTTAGAGACCTTGAAATGCAGAGCTGAAGTGGAAGGGAAGGACACAAACCCTGGCTTAGAGAACTGGTCTCCCTCCATAGCCACTGCTAGCTTTGAAGATGGGTGAAGGGCCTTGGATTAAAGAAGGTTCTAGAAGCTCAGGACTGGTCTGGTTCTTTGTGGTTGTGCTTGTGTGTTTGCCTATACAGGATTGTGCACATCATGCTCTGTGTGTGTGTGTGTTTGTGTGTGTGCACCCCAGAAATCACCCTAAGGTCTTCCTTAGGAGCCACACACCTTAGTTTTTGAGACAGTCTCTCATTAGAACCTGGGGCTTGTCCATTAATTAGGCTAACCTGGCTGGCCATTGATTCCTAGGGATCCACTGTCTCCAGCCGCAGCAATGGATGACAGCCACCAATCTAACTTTTTAAAGTGAGTGCGGGGGATCAAACTCAGGTCCTCGTGCTTTTGAGACAACCGCAGCTACCAACTTAGCCATCTCTCCTACCCCCATTGCAGGCTTTGAAGACGGAGTAAGGGCCCTGGGCTATGGAATGCAGCAGTTTCTGGAAGCTGAAAACCCGCTCTTTTTCACAGCCAGCAAGAAAACAAAGCTCTCTGGAACTGCCAGGAACCAGCTTCTGCCAGCAGCCTCCAGGAGCAGGGGCCCGTCCTCCATCGGAGCCTCTAAAGGGACTTGATCCACTAGTTACTCTGGTGGGGTCCCCACGGGGCTTCTGACCCTCAGACAGCAGAGATGCACATTTGTGTCCTTTTAAGCCGTGAAATCTGTGGCTATTCGTTACTGCGCGTGTGGAAAACTATTAGGGCTGGTTCAGGGAATAAATGCACCTGCCGCCAAGACTAACACTCCGAGTTCCATTCCTACGACCCACGAAATGAAAGATGGGAACCAGCGCCTACACGCTGGCTCTCGTTCTACTGTCTCTGTGCCCTTGATAAACTAGCTTTTGGGGCTTCCTCTTCCACAGAGGTAGTTATGATAGACTTTTTTTTTGGCGTCTTGCACCGATTGTCCGCCCAGTGTGTACTTTACATGCCTTGAAGTTTGGCAAGGAAGTAAGTTTTTTTCTCGTTACAAAGCCTAAGATCCGGACTGTGTTCATCAGAAAGACTACAGGGAGTGGGTGAGGTCAAGTGAAGCTGCTGGGGAAAGAACCGTAACTCTCAACTGCGCATGCCTGTGTCTGTATGCGAGTCCTGAGGGTATTCAGGGCAGGAAGTGAATATAGATCACCCTGGTTTTCCCAGACCATCTAAAAGTTCCCTGCAAGCTTAGGCTCGGGCAGATGGGTTTTCTGGCCATGAATTGAAGCGTCTGGAGAAGCCTACGTAGACTTAGTTCGTCATCTTCTCTCCCACTTTCACAGACTCCTCTCTGGGGAATCCAGACAGAGGGTCTACCTGTCATGGGGGCAAGAAGTCAGGATGGCAACAAGACTGCTACGTCTCCTTCCACAGCTCTACAGCCTTCAGCTCTCTGCTTTGATCTGGGCGCAGACAAGCCCGGGTGCTCCCTGTCTGTTCCTGTTGCTGGGCTTCAGCCAAGGATGGAATGTGGGAGGCCTCTGTGGCTTGGGGCTCCCCACCCTGTCTGAGCGCCGCACCTTCTAAAATTGAGGCAACCTCTGCAGGTACTTGGGTCCCACCGCAAACTAACTTGTTACCCAAAGCCTAGCCTCAGTTTCCCCATTTGTCAAATAGTAAATGCCACGTAGCCAAAGAAGGTTGTTGTAGAATAGTTTCATCTTTAATTTCTGTTTTCTTTTCATTTGGTTTTGAAATGGGGGGGTGGGTCTCAAGTAGCCTAGGCTGGCCTCGAACATGATATGTCGTCAAGAATGGCCTTGAGCTTCCTAGCCTCCTACCGCCACCTGGGATTACAGGCATGTGCCATTACACTGTTTAGGCAGGGCTGGGTGCATGCTAAGCCAACATGCTCCATCAGTTCCAGCCCCCACCCCGCCCACATATTTGTATGCGCATATATGTGAATATTTCTAAGGAGCAGTCAGTATGTCCGCATATTGAATCTTATAACTAACTGTTAACAAATGGCCACCTTTCATTGTTTGTTATAACATTAACCAAGCGGTTATAATGTTGGGAAGGTTCTCTCCCTCGCCCTAGTTTCTACATCTAACAGGAGCAGGTAACACTTGAACCTGGGTCCCTGGGTTTACCTTTCCCTGGAACTCTATGTTAACTCCAGTGTCTCCATCTCCTCTTGGTCTAGTGAACTGTGGCAGGCACAGGCTGCTGTCCTGAGCTGGAGACTCAGAAAGACAGCAGCGTATGACACCTGATTTTATATGTGTGTGTGTGTGTGTGTGTGTGTGT
>JADRCC010162579.1:0-5000 GCA_019843855.1 Hylomyscus alleni
TTTGGTTTTTCGAGACAGGGTTTCTCTATGTAGCCCTGGCTGTCCTGGAACTCACTCTGTAGACCAGCCTGGCCTTGAACTCAGAAATCCGCCTGCCTCTGCCTCCCAAGTGTTGGGATTAAAGGCGTGCGCCACCACCACCCGGCTGAAACCTTGTTTTAAATAAACAGCTGGGCTGGACAGGTGGCTTAATGGTTAGTGATTAGGAGCACTGGCTGCTCTTGCAGAAGATCTGAGGACGCAGGTTCCATTCTTAGTACCCATTGGGCAGTTTACAACTGTCTGTAACTCCAGTTTCAGGGATGCACAGGTAAATACATCAAATAAAAGTAAATATTAAAAACAAAAGCAGCCATAAAATAAAGAGCTCCTCATCTGAAGTTGGGAATAATTTTGCTATTATTATGGGAATGAGCCCTTCCAATGTACTAAGTTAATTTAGCTTCAGAATATTTTCTAAAATCGTGACAGTTTGGGTTTTTAATGTTGGCTGTCTTTCTCTCCAGTAGTGGCCTTGAATTAAGAGCCCTTTGTCCTTCCTTTTCTTCCATCTGTTGAAGTGGCCTGTCCACCTTTCCTCTCCTACCCCAGGGAACTAAGAGAAGCTAAGAATGAAGTTGACTGCATTGCTTCTCAGACACACTCCACCCCTCTTTAATAAGGGGTCTCCTGAGGTCAACAGTTAGTTTCCAGTAAGAGACAAGCACAGGGTGACTTAGGGCATTTTAAGGAGATGTCTCATTCTTTGGTCAACTTTATTCTGTACACTCTATAGCTGTTTGTCTGTTCATCTATCTGTCAATCTATTTATTTTTTGAGGCATGGTCTCTCTCCTTGGTTGTCCTGGAACTAACTCATGTAGACCAGACTGGCCTTGAACTTGAAGAGATCCACCTGATTCCGCCTGTCAAGTGCTGGGACTAAAGGCATGCACCTCCATATCTGTCTTTACAGACTTTTTTTTTTAATGAAGAATAAAGCACCAACAAACATATCAGTGGTTATTCACTTGGTGATTTGTTTCTGTGACTGTATTTTCCAGCCTTCCCTTCATGGTCCAGAATTTGTTAGTCCATTACTAAAAGGTGTCAGCTCCTCACTACCTTTCCCATTTAGTAGTGTACTGATAGAGTGATCAGCTTCATCAGTTATCTTTTTTTTTTCCTGTTTGGTTTTTAAAGACAGGGTTTCTGTGTGTAGCCCAGGCTGTCCTAGAGCTCACTCTGTAGACCAAGCTCGCCTTTAATTTAGAGATTGCCTGCCTCTGGGATTAAAGGTGTGCACTACCACTACCCAACTCATTAGCCATCTTTCAATGTCTTCACACCTCAGCCCCCCAAGTGCTGGGTGTACAGGCATGAGCCCCCATGCTTGTGTTTATGATCATAAAACAAAGTTAATGGTAAATTAAAGTATTGTAAGGATTCAGTGGAGAGGATGTATGCTTTTAGTAAAGTGCCTCATCATGGCTTATGCTGAGAGATGTGTAGTTACTTTTCTTACATTCATTTACTTTCTGTGTAGAGATCTGAGTGTGTAGCAGCACTTAAGTCTGAATGGTGGTAAGGACGTAGACCTGACTTCTGATGTGTGGGGCTTCTTCCCTTGTGGGCAGGGAATAGATGTGGGAATATCTATCTCACTTGAATGACAGCACAGCCACCAGTGAGGAGGGTCTGAGGAACTGGAAGAAGTGAAGGCTGAATAATCGGAACCCAAGGTTGAGGCAGCAAATGACACTGCTGAGGCAGGCAGTGAATGACTGGGAGAAGTGTTCTCTTTAACCTAGAAGTGCTGAGAGCCTTGAATGAGTTCAGATGGAGACTTGAGGGAAGCGATTTGTGTGTATGTCTTGAGGGGGAGGGTTGTTTGTTAAACCCATATGGTAAGGAAGTGTTCTGCCACTGAGCTTTTACCACAGCCCTTCAGTTTTGTGTATCCAAACAGTCACTGGAGTCTGCAAGGACAGAGACACCAATCGAGAAAGTTTTACCCTGATGAGAGATGAATGGACAGGTGGTAATGGGATTAATTGATGATGGAGTTGAATATGTATTCAAGTGATATCTAGTATATAAAAATGGTTAGACTCGATGGTTGTTATGTAGGGAGATGGAGCAGTATTGCTTAGGAAAATAAGTTGATGGTAATTCTTAGATGGTAGCGAATTAAGAAGTCAAGTTTGGCTATGTTTCTGGTCTAATGAGGTTGCTATTCACGCACTGCCTTCTCCTTAGTTACACCAGGTTAGTAGGGGAAGTCTGGCTGGATGTGTTCTTAGCTCTGAGGTACCAGGGAAAGCTAGAAAACAGCCCTTATTTGTACTGGCAGCTGACAGTGGCGCAGCTGACAGTTGGAGCAGCTTCAGTGGCGCAGCTGGCGTTTTTGACCTCAACTTGCTCAGCATGAATTACAGTAGATATTCTTGTTTCTCAAAGCTCTAGGCCCCGAATTACTTATGTTACTTATGTGAACATACTGATGTTGAGATCTCCAGCCAGAGCAGAATCTGGAGCTCTCAGTCATTGCTTTTGTCCCAGTGGTCCAGCTGGTCTTGAACTTATTTTGTTAGCTCAGGTGATACTTTGTCCTCATCTTCTACATACACATTATTAGTGTTGATTAGGTATATACTACTCTACTCTGATTAATTTTCATTTTTTAAATTGTTTTTTATTTTTTGAGATTATAATATCATCATATCACTTTCCATTTCCTTAATGTTTTTTCTTAATGCTATTCATGTTAACAAAAGTAGAGCCAGAGACAATATGTTGATAGGAACATGGATATAGAGTCTCTTCCTGTGTCTTAGCTGAGACTATACCGTTCTATCTCTGGGCTTTTCACGTGGCGTTTCTCACCTGTGAGCATTGTTTTTTTTGTTTTGTTTCGTTTTTTTTTTTTTTCATATCTGTAGATCCATGGTAATGGATAGTAGTAGCATGTAGAGAGTTGTAAATGAAAAATTTTTGAATTTTGAAAAATTGGTGTGTACATGTGCATGCTTGTGTGTCATGACCCAGGGTGTGTTACCTCGTTTTACAGGTGAGGACAAAGGCTAAGAAAGGATACCCCACTAGTAGGTAACAGAGTTAGAAAGAACTTCGTTTTCTTCAGGCCCAGTGCCATGGCTATCTTTGCTGTATTCTTTTCTTCATTGTTATGAAGAGGAAAAAAATTATACTTGAATATTTTCAAAAATTTAAAATCAGGTTTTTTTCTTTGCCAATAAACTAGACATCTGATAGAGCAGTTTAGGTCTTATTATCAGTTTTGTGGTTGGATTAAGTTATTGTCCCTTGAAAGTCTTAATACCCTAAGAGGTAAAAGGGAACATGAAGACCAGGGGTGGGTGTGGGGGAATGTTTTCATGTAGACTTCATTGTATGCCTTACAGGATGTATCTCTTCCCATTGCTCTTCCTTGTGTGCAGAGTGGAATCACCCTTACTCTCTGACCTCCTACCTGTCCATTTTAGCCAATGGCTGCTAAGCAGCCATCCTGGATTGGTTCATCTTAAACATTGCATACCTGCTTTGCAGATAAGATGTAGCTAACTCCTAGAAGGAACTGGAAGGTAATGGAACCAGTGATTGAAGAGCAGAAGAACCTCCTGCAGCCCCCATTCAGGGGATGGAATTCTGGACCTTTCGAATGTTAAGCCAGCGCTCAACCACTTCACCACACCCCCAGCCTAGAAACCAGTCTTTACCTTCAGGGTTACATTCATTGCTGGGGACCCTGAGAGTTGGATTGTGACTTCAGATGCATCAGATTGAGAGAGGAATAATCCCATGAACATCAAGCTGTGATGTAACATGCTAAGCCATGCAGTAAAGATTGATATGGAAGATTCTGGGGTGTGAGGATAGCAATGGTGAATAGCAGGGACAGGTGGCACTACTCTGTCTAACCTCTTATCCTTGGTTGTCAAATTTTCTGTTGTAGAATTCCTAGAAAGTAGAGGTTCTGTTTCTGTTTTGATCACTCTTGTAATTAAGCTCACAATGGCATTCTCCACATAAATGTGGAAATTGTGAATGGTGGTGGTCAATTTCAGATGTAGTTGCTCTTTGAGGGCCTGCTTTGAGGCAAGAGCTGTGTTGTATTCAAGTCTCTTCTCCCTTCTGTTATGCTGAAGTTTAACACCAAGACAGAGATACATGCAAGAAAGTAACTTTAAGGAATTTGCAAAATATGCTACTATGCAACCAAAGATTAAATTGATTTGTTATATGTGCATTTAGCTACAATTCATTTTAATTGTCTGTATGAAGTTAAAAAGTATTAGTGTCAGATAAAGATTCATCACCAGTGCGTGATTTGAGGCTGGTGCTGAAGCATGCAGGCGTGTGCTCTGCAGATGTTTGTGTAAGGCGCTGTCTTTCCTGACAGCAGTTAAAAAGTATGGCTATAGTAATCAAATTGCGCTGCAGCGACTCTGAGGCTAGGACCAGATTGAATTAAAATAGATATAAGATTTATGAATAGCAATAGCTGTGATAAAATTTCACTGCCTTTTTCAACAGGAAGGACTTTCCACAGTGGAAAGAAGAAAATCTAATAACCACTTTCCTAAAACCATGCTTTTGCTGACTTTCATTTTCCCTTCCTAATTACAGCATCAAAACAGTAACTTGCAAGGGCATTTTCTGTTCTTTTCTCTATTTCCTTGGCCATAATAACATTCCTTCTTCCCTCCACCCTCCACCCCATTGTATTAAATACATAGCATTAAAACAAGCATTTTGATAGAATACTGTTTTAGTTAGGAGCACAGCTCCTATAAAGCAGCCCAGTTAGGCGAGGTGGTTAGGCCTCATTTAAAGAAAGCTTTATTAGCACCACTATCGCTGCATCCCCGAGTTTGTTTTGTGGCCTGTGTTGTCTGCTTCTTCCTCAGGCTTCTCTCTGCTGTTGGCACTGATGATCAGGAGCCTGGAGCACAGCAGGAGGAATGCAGGAAGCTGTGGTCTCTTATTTTCTCTTTTTGAGAC
>JADRCC010162579.1:7500-24013 GCA_019843855.1 Hylomyscus alleni
GCCTCTTGAGTGCTGGGTTGAAAATGGCATCACTAGCCCAGCTTTAAGTTCATAAATTTAAGAATTGGTTTTTCCTGACTGTCCAACTGATTGTCTTTAAAAGACAATGTTCTTCTGCATTTATTTATCAGTTCAGAAATTTCAAGGTGAGCCAAAACTAGCAAAGACAGAGAATTTCTTTCCCATGTTCACAAAGCCAAACTGGGGAAGTTTTGATGAATATCATATGTATCAGGAGCTAATGATGTCACTATGTACACATGCGCGCGCGTGCGCCCACACACACACACACACACACACACACACACACACATACACACACACACACACATCCATACATGCATACCCCCCCATGACTGAGAAAATATACATCTAAAGCATATTTTAGGACACTTATCAGAAAACGCTTCAAAACTATCAGATTTCATTATTTATATGATGGAAATGCTGGAGAACAACCTAAATGCCCAGTACTAGAGTACTGAGAAAAATTGTAGCATTAGTCTCTATTTAACAAGCATTAACTTACAGTAAAACTGCTTGGCAATGATGGACTTTTGTAACATACATAAAAGCAGGTTATAAGAATTGCATCTAACCCGGGCAGTGGTGGTACACGTCTTTAATCCCAGCACTTGGGAGGTAGAGGCAGGTGGATTTCTGAGTTCAAGGCCAGCTTGGTCTACAGAGTGAGTTCCAGGACAGCCAGGGCTACACAGAGAAACCCTGTCTCGAAAAACCAAAAAAAAAAAAAAAAAATTGCATTTAGTGAGTAAACGTACCCATGTGGGTATGTGCACAGAATACATAGTACCACATTTTTGTTGATTCAGCAGTTGGTGTTTTGATTTCTATTTCAAAGTGATTGCATTGCTCTTTTAATTGTGATGATGACAAAGAAACAGAGATGCTAAAATATAAAGTTTTAAGAAAAAAACAATTACCCACCTTATTTAGAGAAACTTGGTAGACTTTGTTTAGACAGATGAGGCTGAGTTTCAAAATAGTGAAATGTATTTCTTTGTTTTTCAAGATAGGATTTCTCTGTGTAGCCCTGGCTGTCCTGGATCTTACTCTGTAGACTAGGCTGGCCCAGATCTCTGTGATTAAAGGCATGCACCACCACACCCACCCAGCTGTGAAATATATTAAGAACTGTTGTGCTGGGCAGTGGTGATGCATGCCTTTAATCCCAGCACTTGGGAGGCAGAGGTAGACAGATCTCTAAGTTGGAGAGTGAGTTCCAGAGTGAGTTCCAGAACAGCCAGGGATACACAAAGAAGCCCTGTCTTGAAAAAACAAATAACAAAAACAAAAAAAAGAACTGTTGTAAGGCTAGAGAGATGGCCCCATAGGACCTGGGTTCCATTTCTAGCAACCATAGAGCAGCTCACAACAACCTGAATCTCCAGCTTTAGGGAATTCTCCACCCACTTTTGGCCTCTGAGGGCACTGAATTCATGTGCACAAATCCACACACAGATGCACAACGAAAATAAAAACTACTCCATTCTCTCTGCATGTGCATGTCTACTACTGACATTGTGAACTATCAGATTAATTTTTCTTTACAGACTAAGAAAAACCATCGAGTACTTATTTGAACACTGCCCTCCATCATAAAGTCAACAGATGTTAAGTGTCTACTGGATCCAGAGCACAGACTGGTCACTTTGGAGGGGAAAGGAGGCCCTGCCTTAGGAACTACACAGGGTAGCAGTGTCTGCTGTGCTGAGGTCCCTGTGCCCGGCAGCACATGGGTCTGTGACCTAGACATTCTTACCCCATGTGGTTACTGATCAGCTCTGGGGAAATGAACTAAGCAGTTTGCCCACAATCATATCTATTGTGGTACAGCTTTTGGTCATGATTATATGATGCTTGGAGTTTATACGTGTCTTAAGAGAAATCCTTTTGAAGCTGGATATAGTCTGTGCTGTTAGTTCCAACACTTGGTCAGCCTGGTCTACACAGAGAGTTTCAGGACAGCCAAGTCTACATAGAGAAACCCTGTCCAAATCAAAGAAAAAGGCAAATTAGAAAAGGAAAAATACTGTTTCAATGAATATTATTTTCTTGTCAAATATACCAAATGTTGGGGTGTAAGAGTCTCTAGTTTTTCTGATTTATAGCATGAGACTTGACCTTTCTAGGTAAGCTCTAGAAAAGTACTTGATTCATAAGCCCTAGGTTTTATTTTATTTTATTTTTTTGCGACAGGGTCCCACTGGGTATCCCTGGCTGACCTGAGACTTATATAGACCAAGCTGACCTTGCACTCACAGATATCCAGCTGCCTCTGCCTCCCAGTGAAATTAAAGGCATTTGCCACCACACACTATCAAAGCCTGGGATTTTATAAGTTATTGTCACTCACTTCCTTCTTTATAGCTCAGGCTGACCTCAACCTAGCTTTCTATGTGATTTTGAATGCATCATCATACCCTTTTAGAAAGCTAAAACCATATAGTAACATGAGGTGTGATCTATTATTAAAATTTTATTTTTCAGACATTGTAGGACTACTTGAAAACCTGTAACCATTTAGGTTCTTTTTCAAAACATACTAGTGTAGTCATGGCAGGTGTTTATTCATCAGATGTTTATTGTTTGTTTGTTTTCCAGCAGACTGAAAGGTCCCAGGGGTACACTGGTAAGAGGGTGCTCCCTGTTCTCAAGGGCCCAGCTCAGAATCCGGCTCAGTAAACAAAGACAGAAGGATCTGTAAATTCAGAGAAAGGAACTGAACAGGGTCTTAGATGGAGATGTTCCTGAGTCCCAAGTACAGCTTCAAGGATGAGGAGATACTGCCTAAAACCCTAATGACTTAGTTCTTAGTTCTGTCCAACTGAGGATCTGGGACCTTCAGTGTCCCCCAAGAAGGTTTATATTAGAGCCCTTGTGGCATGCCTGTTGCCATGTGAACTTCTCTTTCTTTAAGAGCCAACTCAGGTGTTGCTTCTCCCTGTAACGTTTCCTCGAGTCGCATAGCTATGTCTTATTCCTTGACTCCACAGTGCCTGTGCCTGCATATACCTTCTTAGATTACAGATCTGTCCATTTCTGTGTCCCTCTCCTTTTCTTTGCCATCACAGGGTACTCAGCACTGTGCTTGGGAGGGACACAAGGGACAGTGGGAAATTCACCTGATTCACAGAAGTAAAGGAGTATCCATTGATATCCAGGTGTGCTTGGCATGGATCAGCTGATGATCATTGTAGCCCTGTGAGAAGTGGTACTGTTATAATCCTGGAGGCTTGCTGGAGGTCATGTGGTTAGGAAGGAGCCAGCATTTGAATCCAAGCACTGTAGCCCTTGGAGTGTTCCTTACCTCTGTTCTACTTAATCCATGACAGGCTCCCAGAGGGCTTCCACTTGTTATTGTGAGGTTAATTCTTAGCCAGTTTCTAAGTGGCTCCCACTTTACCCAAGGGGCTTAGCTACAAAAGTGGTAATGGTTCCTTCTGCCCCGAGGTTTTCCTAAAGCGCTTTTGCCAATGGAGTATTTGTAGCTAGAGCCATTTAGGAGACAGTGAGGTGCTTAGGGACAGAGTGGTGCTGCTCTGCTCATGACACAATGTTTTATGTCCTGCAGCATTAAAGGGCACATATCTGCTTCCTCTGCTGAGTGATGGAGAGACATGAGTGGGAGTAACTTCTACTTGGAAAGATGAGGGTGCTTATAGACTTGTGTTTAAACATGACTCAGAGCTTGTAGAAAAAGCAGAAAAACACTCAGATATGGTTTCTGTGTCAAATAGGGTCTTTGTATGAAATCAGTAACATCCACAGAAGGATTGTTTCTGGAATGTGCTTTCCTTCTGTCACTCTGTCCTGCAGCATGTGTTCACCGCATCATCTCCCAGACTCACCGTCTGTCACTCATACCCTGTGTTAGGACTTTCCTCACCCACTTACGTTATAGTAGCAACTTCTGTGTTGACCTCTCTGCCTTTTTCCCCCTCTTATTTAGTGTGTCCCATGTCATAGTGGCCAGATTCTTCACAGCCTCCCCACTAAACATGCACACGCGCACGCGCGCGCGCACACACACACACAAATGCACGCATGCACACATACCTTTTTCAGTACACTTTTGTTTTTTGTTTTTTTGTTGTTTCAGTACACTTGTTTGTTTTGACAGGCAGCCATATGTAGCCCTGGCAGTCCTGGAACTTCCTATGACGTCTAGGATGGCCTCAGACGCAGAGTTTGATTTTTTTCTGCCTCTCAGTTTTGTTCTTTCATACATCCCTCTCCAATAGCCTCTCTCTGTTGGGTGTGGCACTGGGTGCAGGAGTGGTATTTTCAGCCTCTGCTGACCCAGAGCTGTGGTCTCAGAGCTTGTCTCCTGCCCTGTTGTGGAGCAGTGGTTCCCTTGGTTCTTTTACAGATCAGAGGAGGGAGACTTGGGAATATCTCCTGTGTGGCCTCTGCCCACGAGTGCATGTTCGATAGGGAAGGCATCTCAGAGTAGCAGCTGTTCCTGCCACAGAAGCCACAGCTGATGCTAGGAGGTCAGACATGTGCCAACACTGAGCTGGGGTTTGCCTCACTTTTCACTGACTTACGTATTTGAGTGAATGCAGACATACCTTCTAAACATTTTTCTTTAATGAAAAATCTGTCAAGCTCCATGGATACAGATATGAATATCTGTTTGTGTTCTGAAAGAACTTGCACACTAGAAGGTCTATAGTAAACAACCAAGAACATTTTGTATAAAGCTACAGCTTGAAGTCAAAACTTCACATGCTTTTCTTCTCAGCAATAGATGCTAAGTTGTCTTTATGCCATTGAGCATAGAGAGGAGTTGGAATTCTAGATTGTTTTTTCACCTGTGAATTTTTCTAGTTCATACATAATGGTAATAGCAGTAAGATTACATTCCTTCCAGCAGATGATCCAACATTTAGATACTTCTTTTGCAGACAGGGCTGCTTTCTGTGCAGTCTATGGGGAAGGCAAAAGCAAGGAGTGTCTGTACATGCTGTTGAAGCGACAGCATGATCTTGGAAGAGCTAGGTAGCTGAGCGCGTGGGGTCTAACTGACTTCTCACTGAGCAGCAGTTGGGGAGCATAGAAAGAAAAAGGTGGGGCACAAGGGACCTTAGTGGTTGATTGAATGGCACCTTTTGACAAGAAGCATGTGCCTAGTGATGTTTGAGGTGAGTGGGGCTGCTTTAAGTTTCCATCTTTAACTGTAAATAGACATTTAAGAACATCTGGTGAGCCTGCAGGTAGAATTAACAGACTCATGAAGACTTGACTTGGTGGCAGTAATAGGTGATATTGCTGGAGATTTGTGGAAGAGGAGTAAGAGGGAGGACCAAGGGGGATGGACCAGACATCGGGGCACTTAGTCAGAGAAAGGTGCCAGTCAAAGAAAGGGTGACAGTTCATCTAGAAGTTGTGATCATGAACAGCAGAGGACTCTCCTTCAAAGGATGTAGACTCCATCCCTATGCTCTGGTTTTTGCTAATATGCATTCAGATCAATTCATTGGGAGGCTCTTTTTCTCTCACCTGGAGACAGTGAGGTGAGTAAGGCCTACTGCCCAGGCCATGGCAAATGTACAATAGAGGGCAGCACACATGAAGGCTCGCAGGAGTCACTAGCTGCTAGACACTGCACCATTAAACATTGTGACTTTCCAGGCTTTGACTCCTTATCTTCTTGTGTCAGGCAGTATCAGGATTATATCATAGGGAGAAATGTAAACCAGATGTAACTTCACCAGTCAGTACTCAGTCTGCCCAAAGAAAATGGGAGGGTGGCTCTGTGTAATGTGCATTTGCCTAGTTAGAAAAGAGGTGAAATCATAATGGTTTCTGTGGGGTTTTTCTTCTTCCTACCTTGCGAGAAGTGTATTCATATGTTTTCTAAGACTCCCTTGCAAGTCTAATTTGATGGCAAGAATCACTGTTATTCTAAATTTATTACAGGCTCACCTCTTTTCCCTGAGTGACTCATTATTGAGTCCTGGAAATGAAACTGTGTTTTTGTTTAGAAGGAGGAGGAGGAGGTGGTAAGGGAGAAGTTGGGGATGACTTTTAAGTAAGAGAACTTTGTATTTATCTGTCTGGAGGCAATAAATCTGCTTCAGCAGATTAAATACAGACTTCTTTATAAAGCCCTGTTTTCTCAAACCTCTTATCAACAGCACTTGGCAGTAATCACACCTATGGAAACTTGTAATTTTCCTCAAGGAGGTGACACTGACAGAATTAAAAATGAAGGCACCCCCCTGAAAAGCAAGTTCATTACAAATTAACAGTGGTCTTAGGAAAGCAGTGGGCTAAGGCGTGTCAAATAGCGATATGGATAAAGAAACCCAGCATTTTAAACTGTCAGAGCTGGGAGCAGGGCTAGCCTGAGAACAAATTAATCACATATTGTCAAGGCAAAGTTGCATCAAATTAACACATCGGATTCCAGCATATTAATGTTAGAATGCTTTCACCTGATTATTACTGCAAGCCATTGCCACTCTTTGAATGCAAAGATATAATTAAATTGCTAAATAGAAAGTGCATATAATATCTCCACATGCATTTAGGATGCATGAGCTGAAAAGTGCACATCCCAGGAAGTGACAGGTTCTATTTGTAGGGGGAAACTTTACTTTTTTTCCGCTTTTGTTTACTTGAGAGTACTAGAGTATGAAATTAGAAAAGTTAGTTATGTTATTCATATCCTATATGAGTTAGATGAAATACAGGTTTAATTTAACTGATTTGCTACACTGGCTATGAGTCCATAATTACTTCTCTATTTTTCTGGAAGGGAAATAGGAAAATGTTGCAGAGTAGTTCTTTGCAAAATTGCCCATAGCCCATACTCCTAGCATGGGTTTGTCATCAGAGTGCCTTAGTGAAGCTGAATTGGCTGTTCTGACAGTTCTCTTACATAGACGCGCTGCTTTATCTAGTATGTGTTTTATTCCATTTACAGTGAGAATGCAGACTAAGGCCCCAGCTGTGGTTGACCTTTCTGATCAAGGAGGCAGCCTCGAAGAATGAACTTCCTTTTCATTAGTCTCTGCTCATCCCTGGATCAGGCCTTATGGCTTGCTGCCTGCCTCATCCATATCAAGGCTTGATTGTCTTCCCCCAGTCCACTACCATCTCTCTTTGTCTATGAAATGTCTCATGAAACTTAACTTCTTTCATGAACTCTCTCTCAGCAACCAGCCTGTATTCATAGGGAACCCATGTTCTTGCCTTTATAACTGACCACTTAGCAACCAAAGGGCTTCTGTTGTGTATGTTGGAGAGAGGTGCATGCTCATGTATATGTCTCTGTGTATGCATGGAAGTCAAGTGTCTTTTGTCACTCTCTGTCATCTGTTGAGGTAGGGTTTATCACGAAACTTGGAGCCAGATTGCCTGCCAATAAACCCCAATGGGTCTTCTCTGTGTCACCCCTCACCTTTGTGACTCTTCCCCCCAACCCCAGCTCCTAAGCAGTGGGGTTACAAGTATGCATCAAGCAATGCTCAGGTTTTTTTTTTTACAATGGGTGCTGGGAATTTGAACTTAGGTCCTCAGGCTTGGATAGCAAGTGCTGAGACACCTTTCCAGCCCAAGGCTTATAATCTCAAAGAACAGAAGTAATGACCACCAGGAGCCACATGTGCTGATTCAGAGCTAGAAAGGCAGGATGACTTGGTTCCCTTCTTGGATGGGGTGGGTACTAGAGCATTTTGGTAGTCATATTTGCAGTCTTAATAAAGTATTTATAACTCGCTGGGCAGTGAGGGCACACACCTTTAATCCCAGCACGTGGGAGGCAGAGGCAGTCAGATTTCTGAGTTCGAGGCCAGCCTGGTCTACAGAGTGAGTTCCAGGACAGCCAGGGCTACACAGAGAAACCCTGTCTTGAAAAATAAAAAACAAAACAAGCAAACAAACAAAAGTATATCCAACTGGAGAACCATTTGTTGTGGTAAGCTGTAGGCAGTGTTTGTTCATTGCTGTCAGCAACTTGAATGAGTGCATGGGTGATAGGCTGAACACACAGTGGAAGGCAGAAATGTAGGTGAAATAGCAGGCATGTACATTGACAAAGCCAGAGACTGATATCATGGCAAACCAAAGTGATCTTTGCAGTTACGTTGTCAAGTCATTTTGGTAGAAAGTTGTGGAGAAAGGGAGGGGAAGATGAAGCCTAAGCCAGCAACAATACTTAAAGGAGATGGTTTGTAGTTACAGTCGGTTATTGTTAGCAGAGCCAGACGGTTAGAAGACTATCCATTTGTTTCTCAGATGCTTACTGAGTTCCTTCACATGTGCCAGATATGCTTAATGCTGAAGATTCCATGCTGGATGCGATAGACACAGTCCTGATGATTGCAACAATATTTGTGAGCTTTAAGGGAACTACATTATGATACAATGTGATGAGCCAGGAGGGATGACAGTCGTGAAGCT
The DNA here is from genome assembly GCA_019843855.1 of Hylomyscus alleni. Lineage (NCBI taxonomy): Eukaryota > Metazoa > Chordata > Mammalia > Rodentia > Muridae > Hylomyscus > Hylomyscus alleni. Next base: position 15,934 of record JADRCC010162579.1, read on the forward strand.
GAACTTCTGAGAGATCACTGATTTGAACTGAAAGACCAGTTGTAGTCAGTGTACCCAAAGTCTAGTGTTAAGGTTGGAAAGGAGGGTATATGCTGTCCAGAGGCTCTTTGGCAGTAGAAATGATGATAAAAATGACTTGAGGGGAGCCTGTCTCCTGAGAGGCTCTGCCAGAGCCTGACAAATACAGAGGCAGATGCTCGCAGCCAACCATTGGATTGAGCATGGAGTCCCCGATTGAGGAGTTGGAGAAGGGACTGAAGGAGCTGATGGGGCTTGCAGCACCATGGAAGGAGCAACAGTGTCAACCAGCCAGACCCCTCTGGAGCTCCTGGGGACTAGACCACCAACCAAAGAGTTACACATGGAGGGACCATGGCCCCGGCAGGATATGTGGCAGAGGATGGCCTTGTTGGACATCAGTGGGAGGAGTGAGTGTTCAATGCTCCAGTGTAGGGGAATACCAGGGTGGGTGGGTGGAAAGGAGAGCACCCTCATAGAGGCAGGGGTGGGGGGATGGGATAGGGGTTTCCGAATGGGAGACCTGGAAAGGGGAAAACATTTGAAATGTAAATAAATAAAATATCCAAAAAAAAAAAAAATGGGTTGAAGAGAGAGACCCCTGTTAGTACGAACAAGTAAAAGCTGAGTGTGCCTGGAAGAGATGATCAGCTAGACCCAAGCAGTGCTCGATAGTAGAAGACTTTCTCAGGCAGAAGAGCTCTGCGCAGCTCTACCAAGGCTGGGCATACCCTTGGAGTAGTTATCATTCAGTTGGTGGCTACTTGAGAGAACAGCACACAGAAGAGCACTAATTCCCTAGGTCGGCATCACAATACCAGGGCTGCTACACTGACTTGATAAGGGAGTTTATCATCTGTAGAATGATAAACCACATGGTTTGTGAAGGCCACAGACCTGGAACAGCTCTCCCATTACTACAGAGTCAGAGTTCAGGGCCCCTTGACTCCTGCCTGGCATTGACTGGTGCTTTTCTTTCTCTAGGTCAGGGTCTTCATTCACTCCAGGTTCAGTGCCCCCTCCAGCATTCTTCTGCCCTACTCTCCTACAAAGATTTTGTAAGCTCAGGCCTACAAACTTATTTTGATAATTCACGTTATTTGAAAAGTTTTGGAATTAAATGTGTTGTGAAAGTCACATTAATTGTAATCCAAGGACCTCTAAAAGTGTTTTTATATTATGGATAGCTCTACTACTTCTGTTAGCGTGGGTATTTGGGAGTGAACCATGCTTACATTTCCATATTCTTTTTTATTAGGTTATATCAATTATATATAATGATATGATTCATTGTGATATTTTCATACACACATGCATATATACACACTATATTTCGGTCATATTTATTCCTATAACTTTTTTGGGCCCTGCAACTCCTACTCATCCCACTTTGTTATCCCAATATATTTCTGTATTATTTTTCTCTTTTTAAAAAGAATATTATATTCATGTGTGTGTTTCCTTATCCATCTCTCTATTGGTAGATATTTCACTTGTTATCTCTTGACTACTGAGAATAATGGGTGTTCAAGAACATAAAAGTTTCCCAGAAGTAGTGTTTCTGGATTATATAGGTTTCACTTGTTGTTTATTTGTTTGTTTGTTTGTTTGTTTGGAGCCTCTGCATTATTTTCTGTTGCAAGCATAGATGTACATTCCCACCAGCAGTACAGAGTTCAGTTTCTTTTTGTCTTTACCAATTCTGTTTCTCCCCCCCCTCCCTCCTTTGCTTGCTCACTTTCTTTCTATTGGACCTTGCTAACAAGGGTTTGATTTGCAGCACTCTAATGTCATGTCCTTATCATCTGTATGTCTTTGGAGAGGTGTCCATCCAGGTCCTTTGTCCTGTTAAGAATTGGATAAGGGTTTTGCTGCTTTGTTTGAGTGTTCTAGGTATTATTAACCCAGCTTCTGTTAGAGGGGCTGTGTCTTGCTCTCTTGATTTTTTTCCTTTGCTACGGGGAGGTCTCTCTCTCTCTCTCTTCTCTCTCTCTCTTTCTCTCTTTCTCTTCCTCCCTCCCCCATCTCTTCCTCTCTTTTCTCTTTCTTTCTTTTTTTAAAGATTTATTTATTTTATGTATATGAGTACACTGTAGTTGTTTTCAGACACACTAGAAGAGGGCATTACATTGTAGATGGTTGTGAGCTACCATGTGGTTGCTGGGAATTGAACTCAGGTCCTCTGGAAGAGCAGTCAGTGCTCTTAACCACTGAGCCATCTCTCTAGCCCAAGGAGGTCTTTTTCTGTTGTTGTTATTGTTGTTGTTGTTTTGAGACAGAGTTTCTCTATGTAGCCCCTGCTGTCCTAGAACTCACTCTGTAGACCAGGCTGGCCTCGAACTCATAAAGATCTGCCTGCCTCTGCCTCCTCAATGCTGGGATTCAAGTTGTGCCCACCACCGCCCAGCATCTACAGGGAGCTTTGATTTGATGGAGCCCATTATCTGTTTTCAGGTTTGCTGCCCATGCTTTTATGACCTATCCATCGTAGTGACCCTTAACTCTTACATTGTTTCCAGGGACTTCACAATTTTAATTTCACATGAAGGCCTTTAATACATCTTGAGTTTGTTTTTGTTTATCATCTAAAATAAGGGTCCAACCTCAGTTTTCACATGTTACTATCTAGTTCCCAGTATGATTTTGCTGATGAGACACATTCATGTCTTATGTGCCTTATAATGGAGCATAATGCCATGTTGATACTTATGTCCTACACAGTCATTTAACTTTTCTTGATATCTACACAGTGAAGCTTTTATTTAGCATGACCTTTTCTCCACATTGTCACACCATCTGCCCCATCTGTGTCATAGCTTTGTACATACTGTTCTCTACCCAAAATGCTTTCCTTTGCTGATGTGGTCTCTCCCAATGCCTGAATGCTCACTCCATTGTGATGACACACTTAAGTATCTTCTTGTTTATTTTGCTTGCTTGCTTGCTTGCTTGTTTGCTTGCTTTGTTTTGAGACAGGATCTCATTATTTAGCTCAGGCTGGCCTGAAACTCAGAAAGATTGGCCTGCCTCTGCCTCCTATGTGCTAGGATCAGAGGCATGGTCCTCTTACTCTGCTGTTTATGTGTCTTTGAATTTTGAGAAGGAAAGCGGGATGAATGAAAACCTGGATGGCGTCCAGGTTGTCTGTATAACTCCACTCTCGATCCTGCAACCCAGTAGCCACTTAGTAAAATTAAATGATGAACAGGCCACTGTTGTCTCTAAAATGATGAGAAGACTGTAGATGATGGAAGGCAGAAAGTCTCATTTTTATATATAGTTTGCTGGTCTCCTGTCTTCCCAGTGCTGAAATTAGGCCATGGATTGGCCCTCCAGAGTCTCTTCAGACTCCAGCAGGGATGCCAATCACATAGGGATTGTTGGCCAGGCCTTCCCAGGGCTTCCTTTTCAGAACTTGTACCATTAGATCTTCAAACCTTTGGGTGCACAGTCTGTGTGAGGATAAGGAGTTGTGCCAATCCTGTCGGGTGAAGCAAAGCACACTGGCCTGGCTTCTTCACTGTGTCGTAGTCCAGCAGCTTGTCCCTCACTGAAGGGCAGGCATTCCCACCATGCTTTTGACCAGCTTTACTCTTCCCTCCCCTGAAACTGGGAAGATTATTAGACGGGGCGATCTGTTCTTATGGCCTAGTAGTGTGTGTATATGTTTGAGGAGGGAATGATAGTATTTTGAAGAAGCATCCTCATGTTGTAAAGGAAATGAAAGAGTAATTTTTATATGACAGCTTGCAAAAAGTGAAGCCTCAATAATGGTATTTAGGAACATGCAGAAGGCAGCTGTGGCTGTGGGGAGTGGGAAGCTAAGGTAGTCATTAGAAGAAACTGTAGCTCACGCTGGTCTTGGGGCTCTGCAGCAGCTTCTGTTACTGCTGCCACTCTCTGGGACTCTGGGGACAGTTGCAGGAGGCTTTGGTGGATGAGTTCAGCTTCTGGAGTTCAAGAATGTGCTGCAGGTTTGTTTGCTTTAGCTCCTCTACCTATTCTGTAATGCAGACAAATAATTTCTCCAAGTTTTAGTTGCTCTTTCTAAAAAAGTTTAAATTACATTTATTTACTTATAAGTAATGTGTATGCATCATGGCATGCGTGTGGAGGTAGAGGCCAGTCTGTTGGATCTGGTTCTCTCCTCCCACCATGTGGGTTCCAGAGACCACACTTACTTAGGTCAAGCCCATAGATAGTACTATTATCCACTAAGCCATCTTGCCAGCCAGAGTTCTTTTGGTTGTTGTTGTTAAATTGTAAAGGGGATGTCATGGTAACACCTTTATAAGATTATTCTGAGAATATAAATAGATAATTAAAAAGCACTTGTGCAGTGACTGACACACCATAACATTCCCTATGTGCCACTTGCTATTAGGAGTTGCATGCTAGCTAGTAACCATATCTCCTCTGAAAGTTACATGGAGAAATCAGTAAAATGGAACTAGATAGAGAGCCACTTTATCATTGATGAATAGGACCTATAGACCTAATCTAGTGTAATACTGACCTTGTCTACTAAGCCTAGACTAGCTGTGTGTGCTAGAATGTTCTGTAATGATGGAATTGTTCCAAGTATTTACTGTCCACTGTGGGAGCCACCAGCCAAATGGGACTGTTCAACCATTGATATGTGACCATTGTGATTATAGAACCGAGTTTTAAATTTTTACACAATGTTTCAGATGGGTATAGGTAGCATGGCTTATCACCAAAGTCTTGGATAGTGCAGGAGTAGACACAGGTCTGACTCAGCTAGGGAAAACTAGCTTTGCAGAGGAGACAGGCTTAGCTAGAGTTACTGTCTCCTACCCTTCTCATGCCAGTAATGGGGTCAGAGAGAGCTGAACCCCCAGACCTGCTTTTGAAGGGTACAGAGGTCCTAACCCCACTATGCTGAGCACGCAGAAGCCACTGCTGAAGAAGCACTTCTGAGGGCTGGGGCAGGTGAGCCATTCCAATCTACTTGCTCTTCCTGGTACCACTCTTTCCAGCTTTCTGGAAGAACAAGGGGCCTCATTTTATTCATTTTATAGCTAAAACTTGAGAGCCTGGGCCAAGAAGCACTGGTTCCCTTTCCTGTGTAGAAACTAATTAATATACATTTGCCTAAAAGTAAAATTTAAGTTTTCAGTCTTTGGTGATGAAACTCGCCTGTGTTTTCCATGTTGTTAGACGTCCCACATTGCCTGTTTTTCAAATTCAGTAAAGACAAAACTTAAAACTCTTGCTGAAATATTTTAGCCAGAAGTCAGGATACTAAGTGGGAAGGGTGGGGAGTTTGAGGCTAGCCTGCCAAAAGAAGGATGTTCCCCAAGCCTTTGTCCTGCTTCCCTCCTGTCTCATTTTTGAGGTAACAGTTTAGGCATGAGGTCTGGAGTCAGCTTGTGAAAAGCCAGCTGCTACCTTACAGGTGTTTGCTCTTCATTGTCTTTTAAGCAGCATTAAATACTAGGCAAGTTCTAGATGGCCTGAATTTGTAGAAAACCAAGTTGATGTTCCTTTTGAAACTTTGCCCGGATTGCAGCTTGCATCACAGGACAGTGTACACAAAGCAAACGTGGTAAATGTGGAGAGAATGGCAGCATCTGGGAGCAACAGCCTTCATTTTGAATTTTAAAAGTTATTGCAGCTTTTCCTTTAAGAATAGATAGTATTTATACCTCCTGACTTATCAGTTGTTGTCTTTCTCATCAAATATCAGACCGACAGCTGCCTAAAAGCCTCTGCACAGTCATGAGCCTGAGCAGCTCTGTTGAGAGCCTGTGACTGAGATCAAGCACTTCTTATGCGCCCTTCAGCCAGTCAGAACCAAACACAGAACTAAACTTTATTTGGTTCAGCTGATTGAAATGTCCTTGAAAGTGGTTCTGATTTTGGAAGGCATTACCCTGATTATTTTAGATAAATTATTTCCATTATCCTCACACACCTGTGATATAGCTCAGGAGCTCACTTTCCTCTCTTTTATGTTGGGGTTATTCTAGCCTCCTTGTCTGTGTTCATGTGGATTGAGTGAGAATCATACCCATTGAAACGAGTAAATTATTGTGCTGTATTGTTGTCTATTTTTGGTTTAAGGTTTTCAGTACAAATGCATTTTTAAATTTAATGATTTACAAAGGTAGGTGTATATTTTGTGTGTTTGTATGTGTACACCTGCAGAGCCCAGAAGTGCCAAGACCCCGTGGAGTTGGAATTACTGGTGGTTCTGAGTGACCCAACATGGGTGCTGGGAACTGAACTTGGGTCCTCTAGAAAAGCAGCAAGGTGCTTTTAACTGCTAAGTCATCTCTCCAACCTCCCCCCAAAGGATTTATTTTTACTGTTTAGTGGTGTGTATGTATGTTCTCTCTTTCCACCTTTGCATTGGCTCTAGGGTTCTAACCCAGGTTGCCAGGTTTATGTAGCAAGTGCCTTTACCTTCTGAGCCACCTCACCAGCCTGATAGGACATTTTTATGGCTCAAAATAGAAAAAGTTATTAAGCAGCAGAAAGTCTCACTCTGTATACTGTGATTATGTATTTATTTCTCTCTTTATACAGAATGCTGTGTCTGTGTGTCTGTATGGTCGTGTTTGATGCTAGGTGGATCCCAGGGCCTTGTGTATGGTAATAGTAAGTTCATGCTCTGTGGCCAAAGCTGCAACCCCATGCCTAATTTGGGAATATGTCTGAGTCAGCACCCAGAGAAACTCTTATCCATTTTACACAGCTACATAGTATTCTGGTGTGTCCAGGCAATGTAATTTATTTAACCAGTTCCCTTCAGCTGTTTCTAGTCTTTTGCCATTATAAGCAGTGCTGTGGTGAATAATCTTAGACTTATTATACATGTACAATTATAAATGTAAGGTAAAGTTCATGTATCTGAACTGTGGGGCTAAAGCTGATTTGAATTCATCATTTTTGTAAGCCTTACTAACTGCTATCCACAGTGTCAGTTATACCCCGACAGCAGGGGCTGGGGGCCTGGTCTTCATAGCTTTGCTACAGAATTTATCAAGTGTTGGTAATTTTGCCAATTTAAAAGATGAAAAATGAATTTATGTAATTTATATTTACATTCTTTTATAGTAAGGTCGGCCTCCTTTTAATTTAAGAACCTTGACAAATTTGTGAACTTCCTAGATTTCTAAGAGTTTTCTTTTCTCTAGATATTCTTTTTATATGAGACAGATTACCCGAGTGTATTGAATCTTTGCTCATGAATTTATTTTTCAATCCATTACACACTAATATGTTTTTACTAAAATATATCATTTTTCTAATATAGCTTCAATATTTTTGTTAATGTGAAAGGTTTATGAAATGTCTTGTTTATTTAACTTTAATACTATATAGTTTCTACTGTTAAAAATAGGCTTATTTTTATTAGATTTTTGTATATATTCTTTTTTTCCTAACAAAATTTTGTATAGTGTTTTTGTATGTGGGTTTTTCTGCAGCATGTGTAGGATATAGTCATCATGCGGCACGAGGGAGCAGTGGCTTGGCCTCCTTGCTCTCATCTGTGTTCCTGTGCCTACTGCTCCTGCTAATGTTGACCCTGTCTGTCACTGCTGCGGAGCTTCGGTGGCTGTCACGGGTGTGGCTGTGAGCTACAGTGAGCATGCAGTCAGTGTTCTCTTTCTAAGTTGCAGCATGTAAACAGTCTCCAGTGCTGTGTCAAGCCAAGAGCATTGAGACAGGTTCTAATGAATGAAAGCTGAAGACAAGGCCTTCCGAGTGGTGCTCTCCACAGTGCTCATGAGCAGACACATGGAATGTTTGTTTGTTGCTGCCTTAAAGGCCGCTGTTGAAGAATATTACATGGAATGTGTACTTTGAGTGACTGCATTTATTTACCTTTGAAATCACTTGGTACTCTTTGTTTTCTTCTGTGGAAGCAGCTCGTGCTTGACAGTAAACAGAAGTTTATCCATTTGTTCTCCCCATAGACAAAGTTGCGTTTGATTTAATATAAATTAGCATTTTAATTATCAGTTGAAATCAGGTTAAGGGTTTCCAGTTAAGTGCAGGGTTATCCTTTTGTTGTTGGTTTGTTTTTTTTTTT
>JADRCC010162580.1:0-11399 GCA_019843855.1 Hylomyscus alleni
CACACACACACACACACACACACACACACACACACACTTTAAATAGAATAAAACTTAAAACTCTGCGATGTCAGCTATGGTAGCATACATCTTTAACCCCAGCACTCAGAGGCAGAGGCAAGTGGATTACTGTGAGTGCAAGGTCAGCCTGGTTTGCATAGAGTTCCAGGTCAGCTAGAACTACATAATGGGACTCTGTTTCAGATAAATAAATGCATCTTTTTATCTTTAAGAAGAGGAAAAAATAAACGCTGATTCTCTGCTGCCAAATTTGTTCAGTAACAACCACCTAAGAAAGATTCTCAAATCAGAGGGTAGAGGATACCACGAAAACACAGCCCACAGCAAGGCTCATGGTCCAGCTAGTCCAACAATGGCTGTCTACCAGTAGAAGGTCCAAGAATACAGCAGTTGTTCCGTCCATGAGGCTGGATGTCTTTGCCAGTGAGAGTGAGAGCAAGCAGACAGAACAAGCATCCTTCTTTCATGTCCTTTATACATGCTGTCAGCAGAAGGTACGGCCCAGATTAAAGGTCTATTTTCCCACCTCAAAGATCTGGATTGGAAGTAGATTAATGCAATTCAGGAAAAAGTTCCCTGCTGGTCAGGGTTGATGCACACCTTTAATCCCAACACTTAGGAGGTAGAGGCAGGTAGATTTCTATGAGTTCAAGATCAGCCTGATTGTGGTGGTTTGAATAGGTTTGGCCCCCAAGGACTCATGTATTTTAATGCATGGCCATAGGGAGTGGCAGTATTAGGAGGTGTGGCCTTGTTGGTGGAAGTGCCTCACTTGTGTGGGCTGGCTTCGAGGTCTCCTCCTGGCTCCGCCAGGTCAGCAAGGATTGAAACTTCTAAAACTGTGAACCAAACAAACCTTTCTTCTACTTAAGTTGGTTTCTTCAGGTATTTTGTCTTAGCCATAAAAATGGACTAATACCAATGCAGGCCAAGGTTGGTATGACATTTGCTACAGGCTCTGCACACCATGCTGCTTCTCACTGCCCAGGCCTGCCTTGGTCTGCAAGTCCTTCCTTCCCGCTATTTCACCTGAAGTCCCTATTCTTCTTATGAGATGGCGCTCAGCCTCCCCTGGCTGGGGTATTCTGTCCATCCTCCGTAGCCACCCCAGACTTCCCTCTGCGCATCTCTTACCTTGCCCATGCACCTTGTGAGGGTTATTCTTGGTTGTCAACTTGAAGATAGCTGGAATTAACTAAATTCCAACCCAGGGTTTCTTTGTGTTGTCTTGGCTGCCCTGAAACTTGCTTTCTAGACTGATGCCTTAGTGAAACTGTCCCGCAGTTTCACGAACCTGGGTTCTCTCTCGAAGGGAGGAAAATACCTGAAAAACAGAGTTCAAGAAAAAAAGGACACAAAGCCAAGTTGTGTCCCAATCAAAGCTTCCCTTTTACTTTTTGGGCTTCAGTATTTATAGGAAAGGGAACTTGGATCTCTAGGTTACAGTGACATTTGCATAACATAAACAATTTGGGAGGAGTCAGGAAAGGGTCAAGGAAAGTCAGGTGTCTTGAGGGCAGCTCTTGAGGACGGCGGCCCAGGAGATCTGGCTCCAGGGAGAGGCCAGAGGCACAGCACAAGGTGGGGGAGGAGGCCAAGAGCAGATGTCCCCAGGCGGTCAGTCTGTTCACACCCAACAATGTCTCCAGTCAACACACATGCCAGCCAGGTCTCAAAGGCGGAACTCAGAGCAGTCCTTTGTTTCAGGGACAACAGGAGTGATCTGGCGGTCTCTGGTTGTAGACTCTTGAGTCTCTGAGTGGAGGCAGAAGGAAGGGACCCAACATCTCCCCCCTTTTTATTTTATAAAAGCAGGATTAAGACCATATCTATTGGCACAGTTTTGCACGGGGATTTTCACGGTGCTTAGTCGGGAAAAGTATTTAAGTATTTAGGAAAACCTGGGTAAAGTATTTTTAACTGATCGGCAACTTACCCGTCTTCAAGGTCACAAGCAGCTAGTCTGTACTACAGACTGGGCTTTAATGTGTTTAAAAACACAGCCACTTGGTGCGTGCCTCTGTCTTAGGTTGTTACCGTCAGTGCCCTGACACAAAGACCATAGGTTTCCAAAATGCACCATTCATCTGCGCAGCTAACACCAAGATATGCCTTAAACGCCTGCAAAGTTCAGGAACCGCCACCGTTTCTCTGGAAAACCTCTTTTTCTGAAGTTTTCTAAGTGCCGCCATTGTGTTGGGGATGGGTGTAGCCTCCTGACTCAGTTGTAAATTACCAGTTCTGACTCCGTAAACCTAGAGAATAGGGCTCAATGCAAATGTAAATTAGTAGGCTTAGGCTAGTAGCCTCTGGATGCTCCAGCCTTTGGAATGTAAATATTGTAGAAGTATTTAGGCCTAAATTCCAGGTGTGAACTGGCCTTAGCTCCGGGCTTGAGCAAGAGTTTAAATTGTTTTTTTTTAATTTCAGGAGAGCAAGCTTTTGAAATAAGCGGGAGTTTCCAGAATGACAGAAAAGAGCTGTCAGCTCGAAAACAAAAAACAAAAAGCAAAAATCAAAAAACAAAATAAAAAAAATCAAAAAACAAATTTTTCTGCAGTGCATTTCAGCACATTTACTAAGAAGGTTGTGGCTCTAAATCCACTTGACAAATTAATGTATTAGGCAGCCATTGTGTTCCAACACAAACGGAGCCTCTTACCCAGAATAAAGTGAGGTGACACGCCATTTTATTATGGCATAAAAATTGAAAATGTGTGGAAGCCAATGGTGATCCACAGTCCATAGCTGACTGACCTTTAGCATCAGATTCAAAATATATATATATTTTTGAACAAGTAAAAGCAAAATTCCTTTTAAAATAAGCAAAAAGTGAGGCATGCCTTAAAAGAGGCAAAAAAATGAAATATGCTTTTCAAAACAAGCAAAAAACAAAAATGTTTTTGGAGGAGTACATATTCCCCCCCTTTTAATTTAATTTTTTTAAAAAAAAATTTAATTTTTTAAGTGTAAAGTGCACATTGAGTAAATATTGTCTCTGAGAATAATAAATTATCTCAGTAATATGGGTAACATTAAATTGTTAACAAAACATCTTAAAAGCCTGACTGTAATAGCCAGTTCTAAAATCTGTTCCAATCTATTTAGGAACACCAAACATAGAAAATTAATGTAGACAATGACTACATTTTTTGTTGTTTTCTTGTTAAGGCAATTGTAACTAGGAAGCTTGAAAATGTATCAATAGTTACATGTGCATAATCTATTTTTATTTTTTAAAATCAAAAATATTTCTTTAAAATATCAAATTATCATCACAAGCCATTACCATTATGATGATACAAATAAAATTATATGACCAATAGTTTTTGTGTAAAATCTATAATCTGCCTGGGATACAAATTTGTTGTAGCATTGCCTTAAGGGTCTTGTCCAGGCAGTTTAAGATATCTAAAAACAGTTTTCTAAAGTTACAGTACTTTCTCTTAACTTTAGTTGTATAAGCATGAACAATTGTAAAATTTGAGAATTAGTAATATCTAAAAAGGAACAACTCTGAGCAACTTACACTTGAGAAATTCTAGGTCTTAGCTTCTTGTACTGAAGCATAGACAAATAAAATTATATATAATGTTTTTATCCATTTTCAAAGGCAACATTTCCTAATGATTATGAATTTACTAGAAGTTAAATCTTTAAAATTACTAGGATATGGAGAGAAAAACAGTCTCCTAAATACTCAATAACTCTACTCTATGACCTTGATTTGACTCTAAGTCTGAAGCTTAAAATTACTTTGAACCACACCTGGATAGAACTGTGATAAAGCTGTTTTTGTCTTAAAAATGATTTTCTGGAGGTAAGGGAGAGTGAGGCCAGGAAGACTTCCCTAGGCCTGGTTTGTAAAACAAAAGGAGTGCCTCTCAGGCTTTACAGAGGTTTCTCTGTGCTTTTGCATTAACTTAAATGTAAATATTTTACTGAGCATATCACCTCAGTTACACCCAAATTCCAACTGCAATTTTGTTGCTAGAAAGTAAAACTCAATTTTAAGCAATCTATACTCTTTAAAATTAATATTAAAAATATTACATGCACATTACAAAGCCTTTTTTTGTGTCTCCCTGCTTTTGAACTTCAGTTAGCAAGCCTGGGTCATTCTGAGACAACCTCTCAGAGCAAGCCAGGTCTCTGGAAAGTAAAATCATGGTGTTAACTGAATAGCCACAAGGCACAGTGCTTTTACCATTCCCTTCCTAAAAGTACCAGGTGAAAATATTTTTTGGTGGGTAATTTAATCTATTAAATGATTTATCAGCTTTTCTCACTAGTCTTTTTGCCAGCCACTACCTCATCAGGCTTGGAGACCTCTACCTTTACCTTCGGCTCTTTGGCCTTGTAGGGTGTAAGTTTCGGCCTCTCTGGTTCCTTTGCTGCGCTCTGCCTGTACTTCCTCATTCTCAATTGGGTCAGAGTTGACTTTGAGGTGTCCCAAGGAAAACCAGTGCCTTTTGAGTAAGTTTAGAGCTTCCCCTCTCGGCCTCTCAGTGTACTCTGCGCTTCTACCCGTTCTTACTCATTCCCTTTCGGGTCAGAGGTGACTTCAAGGTGTCACTTTCGACTTTAAGGCCAGAGGTTCTCAGACTATGAGCATATGAAAATTTGTATTGCCTGGTACAAAGCCCATAATTTAGAGTATGGCTATTAATGATATTAAGCAGCTACTAAACAACCGTTTTGAATTCTAGCACCTGGTGTATGGCCTGCAACTTAAGTAGCAGCCTCTAGATTATGCTAAGTGGCTGTAAAACTAACTGGAGTCTATCTGCCGATATTTTGGCCATCTTGGCTGATTCATGCCACGTGTGTACCTTTGACGTCACGTGTGTCTTGAGTTACCAGCTTTAAACTAGCTTTTAGTTACATTTTACCATACCCAATGACATATAAGTCAATAATCATACAGAACATATTTATACCTTTAAGACTACTTAACTTAAACTTCTGACCCCTTTTACAAGCAGCTTTTCAGTAGGGCAACTTAAATCAGCTTTTGCTTTGTCTTTCAGTTTAAATCTATCTCTCATACCATTTGTATGACTCAGGAATCTTCCTTCCCTCAGCAAGTCCTACTAGCCTGCGCCACCACAACCGGCCTGCTTCTGCCTCCCAAGTGCTGGGATTAAAGGCGTGCGCCACTACTGCTCGGCACACCAGGATCTTGACCTGTAGTTCCCTGCAATGCAGTCTTATTTAACACTCTTACTTCTTGAAACCATGTGCAACAAGATTCTATCTCATCTGAGAGATTTTTTAACGCATCTTTTTCAACCCTGATTCCTTTTGTTAGAAGCAACTTTTTTACACTTAATACCGCTGCTTTTCAACTCATTTGAACTCATTCTCACTGTTAAACTCTTAGGTGAATTTAAGCGCTGGGTCAACACCAACTCAACCTAGTCCTGTACACTTCTACACTTTTTGCACGTACAACAATAATTTTACAATATTAAAATAAGGCTAGCTAGCATTGAAAATATCTCCCATGCAGAGTGGTGTACAACCTTTTACCTTTATCTTCTGAATTTCTTTTTAGGCAGGGCCCTGCTTCTTAACGGTGGTTCCTTCCTCTCTCTTCTGTATTCGAGCTCCACGAGTTCTTGGGTGCACCACGTTGGGCGCCATTATGAAACTGTCCCGCAGTTTCACAAACCTGGGTTCTCTCTCGAAGGGAGGAAAATACCTGAAAAACAGAGTTCAAGAACAAAAGGACACGAAGCCAAGCTGCGTCCCAATCAAGGCTTCCCTTTTACTTTTTGGGCTTCAGTATTTATAGGAAAGGGAACTTGGATCTCTAGGTTACAGTGACATTTGCATAACAATTTGGGAGGAGTCAGGAAAGAGTCAAGGAAAGTCAGGTGTCTTGAGGGCAGCTCTTGAGGGCAGTGGCCCAGGAGATCTGGCTCCAAGGAGAGGCCAGAGGCACAGCACAAGGTGGGGGAGGAGGCCAAGAACAGATGTCCCCAGGCGGTCAGTCTGTTCACACCCAACAATGTCTCCAGTCAACACACATGCCAGCCAGCAGGTCTCAAAGGCGGAACTCAGAGCAGGCCTTTGTTTCAGGGACAGCAGGAGTGATCTGGCGGTCTCTGGTTGTAGACTCTTGAGTCTCTGAGTGGAGGCAGAAGGAAGGGACCCAACACCTTATGGTTTCATTGCTGTGAACGGTCAACATGACCAAGGCAACTGTTATAAAGGAAAATACTTCATTGGGGCTGGCTTACAGTTTCAGAGGTTCAGTACACTATCAATGGTGGGAAACATGGCAGTGTACAGGTAGACATGGTGCTGGAGGAGCTGAGAGAGTTCTGCATCATGATCTGCAGGCAATGGATGGTGACTGAATTTCACACTGGGTGGAGTGTGAGCAAAGGAGACCTGGCTCTGTTGCTTTAGGACGTTGTGGCAGGGCCACGTTAAGGGTGGTATCTTAGTTACTTTTCAATTGTTGTGTTAAGACACTATGACCAAGGCAATTTAGAAAGCATTTAATTTGGGGACTTACTATGACCATCATTACAGGGGATATGGCAGCAGATCTGCAGGCATCTGTACTAGAGCAACAGCTGAGAGTTTACATATGACCCACAGGCAAGAGGCAAAGAGCCACAGAGCTAACTGGAAATGATGTGACACACCCTCCAGTGACACACCTCTTCCAAGAAGGCTGCACTCTTAATCCTTCCCAAACAGTGCCACCCACTGGGAACCATGCATTCAAATATAAGAGCCCATGGGACCATTCTCATTCAAACCACAATAAGGGGAGAGACCTTGGCAGAACAAAGGAGGCAAAAAGAGAAAGGGAGAGGCTGGGTTTGTTACTTCCTTCCGGAGCACATCTTCAGTGGCCTAACTTCCTCCCACTAAGCCCCACCTGTTAAAGGGTTCACTACCTCCCATTAGCACCACAGGCAGGGAATCCGGCCTTTATCACATGGAGACTTTCCCATTGTAGACTAAAGCACAACTTTACAAATCCAGGTAATAACTGCCATATGGGACCAGCATCATATGAGGGTGGGGCAATTCAGTAGATGGTTTTAAGTGGAGACATCCTGTGCTTAGACTTGCCTTCCTGAAAGTTTCCTTGCTATGGAGCAATTGAACAAAGGGATCCAAGTTTAGAAGCAGAGAAACCAGCAAATCTAAGAGGCCCACACCCACACTGCAGAGTGGCCTACAGAAGACCATAGGTGAGCTGGGTGCTACTCATTGCAGAAAGCCAAGAGGTGTTTTAAATATCATAGTAAATTATTGATAAACCATTTGGACGTTCACTTAATCAATCTCTGAGCATGTTGTGAGGGACCTCCATCCTCTCCCGTACTCCTCTGTAATTAAGTACAATGCTTCTCAGGAATAGACTCTTACCAACACATTAAGTCAGGACAGAGCAGAAGGAGATGCAAGTTGTTTGTTCAGCCTACTTGAGGGTGGAACTGCCCACTAATTCTATTACTAGGTTCTGTGGTGATGTTTTAATCATGGGCTGCCCACAGCAGACACTTTTAATCCTGGAGCTCTCAGCAGAATATGGAGTCAGAGGGCAGATAACCTGGGTCCCAGGCTCCCAGGAGAGACCACGGTACATGGGGTGATGATAGACATGGCATCTTTCCTTTTTAAAGATTTGTGTATTTTTATTTTCTGTGTATGAGTGTTTTGCCTACATTTATGTCTGTGCAACAATCCATGTGTGTTATGCCCATGAAGGCCAGAAAAGGTCATCGAATCCCTTGGAACTAGAGTTACAGACAGGTGTGAGTTACCATGAGAGTGCTGGAAACCAAGCCAGGTCCTCTGCAAGAGCAGTCAATTCTCCTAACCTCTAAGCCGTCTCTCTAGCCTCAGTCCTGGGATTTCAGAAGGTCGAATCAGGAGTCAGCCTGACTCCCACCAGGCTCCTGGTAAGACAACAAAAGAAGACTAGTGAGCCTCGCAGCTAGGAAAAGGGTTGCTCCCCTTGAAGCCGGGACACACCTCCCCCACCTGCCCTGCTTTCTCTTCTAATTAGAAACTAAATCATTATCTCAGAATCCTGGAAACTATAGGAAATGCTTACATAAGGAGATAAAGTTGCACACAAACATACTACTTAAGGTTTTGGAAATTCACACATACACAGTCTTTCACATAATGGAAATCACAGAATTTTCAAACTTCTATTTTTTCCATCATATAGCTTAAATACCTTTGTCTGTCATAAACACTCTTCTAAGACATCATTTTAATGACCACCAAAGAGTCAAGTGAATGGCTTTGCCAAATAGCTTGAATCCCTGTTGTTGATAGCCAAGGTTTCCCCTAAACTATACAACCATGGGCATTTGTGTACTGCATAGAGAGGTTCCACAGAATTGATGTCACCATTTGACCAAGAAAATATTTTTCCACCGGGCGATGGTGGCGCACGCCTTTAATCCTAGCACTTGGGAGGCAGAGGCAGGCGGATTTCTGAGTTCGAGGCCAGCCTGGTCTACAGAGTGAGTTCCAGGATAGCCAGGGCTACACAGAGAAACCCTGTCTCAAAAAAAAAAAAAAAAAAAAGAAAAGAAAATATTTTTCCTAAGTAGAGACAAGAGGTGTGACAGATCACAGGAGCCTGGTGCCACCACTGTATGTGTGTGTCAGTGTGTGTATACATGCATGCACATGTTTGTGTGCATGTATGTGCATGTGTTTGCCTATATGTGTGCATGAGTTTGCATGTGTATGTGTGTGCCTGCACGTGTGTATATGTGCACATGTGTGAGTATGTGTGCAAGTTTTGCCTGTATGTAGGTGTGTGTGTGTGTGTGTGTGTGTGTGTGTGTGTGCACGCATGCACACATATGGAGTACAGAGGACAACCTCAGATGCTGTTCCTCGGGAGCCATTCATCTTCCTTTTCCTTTCCATGTTTTCACTGCATGTATTTATTTATAATGGGAGACTCTTCGGGAGACCAGGGGTCAATTCTCAGGAGTCATTTCTCTCCTTCCACCATGTGACTCCTGGGAATCAAACTCAGATAGGCAAGCTTGCTGGCAAAGACCTTCACCTGCTGAGCCATCCAATGGCTGCTGAGCCATCTTGCTGGTTCTCTCCTTAATTTGGGAGACGGGGTCTTTCACTGGCCTGGAGCACACCAAATGGGACAAATTGGCTACCTATCGAGCCCCAGAGACCCTCCTGGATGTACCATCAGGCCTGAATTTTTTTTT
Source organism: Hylomyscus alleni (assembly GCA_019843855.1). Lineage (NCBI taxonomy): Eukaryota > Metazoa > Chordata > Mammalia > Rodentia > Muridae > Hylomyscus > Hylomyscus alleni. Next base: position 9,249 of record JADRCC010162580.1, read on the forward strand.
ATGGTATCTTGATTAGTTCTTATTTTTTACTCTATCCAACCAAGAGTCACCTGAGGAGAGGGAGTCTCAGTTGAGGTAATACCCAAATTAAATTGGTCTGTAGCTATACCTGTGGAGGCACTGTCCCAATTGATGATTGCCGGGGAAGGGCCCAGCCCTCTGTGGGCAGGGCCAATCCTGAGCAAGTGGTTCTGATTTGAATGTAAACTGAGCACAAGCCCAGGGAACAAGGCAGTAAGTAGTGTTCCTCCATGGCTTCTCCATTTCCTGCTCAGCATCTACCAGGGTATCCCTCGGTGCTGGACCACAAGCTGTAAGATGAAATGACCCGCTCTTTCCCAACTTGCTTTTGGTCATGATGTTTATCACAGCAACAGAAAGCAAACTGGGGCATACAGATTCAAGGACTCAAACTCAGGCATTCACGCTTGCAGGACAAGCATTTTACCAACCAAGCCATCCCCCAACTCCACCAAACCGTTCTCCAGCAGCAGCAGGTAGTATGTGCATACGAGGGAGGGTAAAAACACATGGGAAGACTTCTTGCTCAGACCCTGGCTTCATCAATTACCCAGAGCTTCCCAGCACAGAAGTGTTTGGCTGCAGCCAATAGAAAAGCTACCAGTGAATGAAAAGGAGACAAGCTTACTGCTCTTCAAACGTGGCTGAGGGTAGGTATCAGCTGCTTTGCTAATGCTGTGATGAAGCACCATGACCAACACAACTCATAGAAGAAGAGGGTTTATTTGGGCTTGTGGTTCCAGAAGGTGAGAGCCTGTGATGCAGAGGGAAGCAGCAGGCTGCAGGCACAGTGATCGGGACTGAGGGCTCACATCTCAAACTACAGGCAGGAAACAGAGGTTGAAGTCAGAATGGCTGGAGGATTTGAAACCTCAATCCCATCCCAGAAACATATTTCCTACAGTGAGGACACACCTCACAAACCTCCCCAAATGGCAGACCAAGTATTTAAATGCCAGAACCCATGGGACACATTTTCATTCAGAGCACTACAGAGTGTGTACATCTTGAGAGACTGATGCACTGGCTCCCGGGGAACCCCATCCTTTCTTCATCAGACTGTGCTACTCACCCTGAGTTTCGTCTTTGATTTTTCATTTCTATGTCACATTCCATGGTCACAGGATGACTGAGCCTGAGTACACAAGAGAAAGAAAGAAGATAGAGAAGGAGAGGCAGAGGCAGCAAACCTCTCCTCATGTCTCATCAGCCAAAATAATGTCCCATGGCCACCTCTGTCTACAAAGCTCTCTTTCTTCTCCAGATTCCAAAAGTACCACCAATAAATATAACCTGGGCCACAGATATAACCCAGGCGTGTCCTAATTGTCATGTTCATCAAGTGATGCCCCTCATAACTTCTAGGGGGGCTTCTAGAAAAATAATCATCACCTGGCTGGGAAGATGGCTCAGCTGGTTAAGTGCTGACCATGTAAGTACCAAAGGCCTGGGTTTGATACCCAAACGCAGATTTCTTTTTTTTTTTATTTTTCCTTTTAATGAACAAACAAAAACAACAAGAACAAACCCCTGTTGCCTCCCCCCTCCCCATGCCTGCCACCCCACCTTCTCCCACTTATCTGCCCTGTCCTTCCCCTACACTGGAGCACAGAACCTTCACAGGGCCAAGGGCCTCTCCTCCCATTGATGACCGACTTTGCAATCCTCTACTATACACATGCTGCTAGAACAATCAGTCCCACCATGTGTACTCCTTGGTCGGTGGTTGAATCTCTGGGAGCTCTGAGGGCGTTGGTCAGTCCATATTGATCCAAATGCAGATTTCAAAGTTATTTGGAGCTAGACACGGTGTTGCATGCCTTTGATCCCAGGACTCAAGAGGAAGAGGCAGGAGGATCTTTAATAAGGCTAGGTAGGTTTGTCTACATAACAAGCCAGGCCAGCCAAGAGCCCTGAATGTGAAGCCCCCCCCCCCCTCACACACACACACACACACACACACACACACACAAAGCCAGGTGAGGGTGGTGCACGCCTATAATCCCAGCACTTAGGAGGCAGAGGCAGGCAGAACTCTGTGAGCCTGAGGCCAGTCTTGTCTCTAGAATGAGTTCTAGGACAGTCAGGGCTACACAGAGAAAGCCTGACTAAAAAAAAAAAAAAAAAAAA
>JADRCC010162581.1:0-18460 GCA_019843855.1 Hylomyscus alleni
AACAAACAAACAAAAAGACTTTATATATTTATGTTCATTTAAGAAAATACTAGCAGTGATGTATTATTTTGAAATATACAGTTAATATGTTTGGAGTTATTTAAAATTTATATTGAGAAAAATGTATTTTCACTATTGCTGTAGATGAGCATCTACATAAGACTGTTAAATGGATTGTTGTTTTATATCAAACAACTTTTATAATACTTATTTTTATTGTTATAATATTTTATAAATTTTAAGGAATATGACAAAAAAGATATTTTAGGTATTTACAGGGGGTCTCTTGGAGGAGTTGGGGTATAAAAAGGGAAACAAGAATGTGATTTAATTCTATTTACTTAAAATATGTTTTTAAATGTTAACAAATTCAGATAAATTGAAATCATTAACTTCTCATCATAATGCAATAAAAGTTAAAAAAAGGAAAAGAAAAAAACTAATAAAAAAAGAATATCACATTTCTATTATGTCCTTGATTTTTCTTTTTTAAACAAATGAGATAGAAACAGGTAAACAACAATAACACCCAGTGCCAAGGGATCAGGTGCTAAATGGAGCCCAGATACAATATTTTCACTTTCAGAAACCTGCTTTGCTAAATGTTCATATTGAAGTACAGGAAGAATGAATTAGAGTGATATGCAGTTAGGTAACATTTGTATTCTATAAGATACATAGGTGCACGAGTTCATCATATGTTCATAATATATCATTAAATAATGCCATAAGCCAGTGTGTATTGAAATGAAATAGCCCAAAATAATCATTAAAATAAAAATAAATTGCACAATAATATACAGTCTAATTCTATTTCTTTATTTATACCTATGAATAGAAATATGACATTTAAGTAGCAGTTATATAAGTATAAGGCAGTAGCATTGAATTGGGTATTGCTAATGGAGACTCTAGTCTGATCATTAGACCTTCATACAAAAATTTTAATCACATGTTATAAGTTTAAAGTAAAATTCAAATAAACTTAGCAGATGCTCTTTGTTGTAGACATATTCAAGTCGTACAGACTAGTTTGGCCATAATTATCAAGAGTGTTGTGCTGTGCCTCAAGGAAGCCAGAGCACTGTGCCTTCAAGGAAGACAAAGCAAATCGCCTTCATTAGTGAGTCCACCCTTAAGAGTCATCCTCACAGGAGTAACTAGGACCCACATCTCCTGTTCCCATGGAGAACTGAGAATAGCTTAAACTTCTCAGAAAAATAAAGGACAATGCCATTCTGTTCAGTTTATTTTCACTCTTTCAGAATTAGTTTTCTTTTTAAGATCTTTTTTTATTGGACTTGTTTGTTTACATCTCTGGGTAATGTCTAGTCAAGGAGAATCCCTGTCTTCCAGACCTCTCATCAATCAGTAAGAGGACTCACAGAGTCTCCCGGTCACGTGAAGCACAGATGTCACCCATATTAGATCATAAGCAATATGGACTTAGTATGCCAAAAACACTTCGTAGACATGGAGGATTTGGGCTCTCATCTAAGGAATTCAAAGACTCCCAAGAATTCTGAATAAACAACAGCTAGGTCCACTGCCCAAATACTGGGGTTTATTGGAATAAATTGATCTCATTTATTTCTGTGACTCCAGCAACAATCAATGTACCAAGAGTAGCTAAAATGTCAATCCCCAGCTGATACTTTTTATGATTCACAATCTTTATTTTCAAATCAATAGCACTCTGTAACACTCTACTTTTAGTTATGTCACTGGCAATATAAAGACAATCAGAACAGGTGCTGACACATTTTTATATTCAAATTTTGATAAACACCAATGCATACATGAAATATATTGTTCAAGAATGCTTTTTCAACATATATTCTTTTTGTTTTGAATAGCCTTTATCCAATTATTCAAAAAGTCACTACAGCTCATTTTTTTACTCAATGCCTCCATCCATTGAATCCCTGAATCCTGAAAATTCTAACTCTAAATACCGTAGCATCATGATTCCTTTTTCTTCATTCCTGGAGCCAAGGATCTAGCTTTTACTTTTTCTTTAATTGACTTTTCTTCATTACTTGGAATAATCACTCCTTTAAAGAAACAATGTGATTCTGTCCATCTGTTCAAAATAGTTTAATAGCTCCTAATTACTTACTAACACATACTATTCTTCACTCATTATTCAAAATACATTTTCACATGGACCTTCTTAATCTGCATTCCCACTGTTAATTTCACCATCTCTATGATGTACCAATCATGTACATGTCTTCCTTTTCCTTTGAAATAGAGCTGTTTGTTTTGTATATATAGCAAAGAACTACACAGTGCTTAAGAGTCAACTCAGAAACAAATCATAAGGTCATTAAAAATATCACTGAGCAGCGGCACAAGCAAGCTCTTTTTGTCAGTTCTTCAATCGTCTCTCTACTGTAACACTCACATCTTTCACATTGTTTCTTTCCTTCACAACATAGATGCTTTTTAGAGTAATTTTAAGCTGATTTGCACTGAGGCTAGTAAGTAAGTGAGAAATGTTGCTAAAGGCTATGGCCATGTCAAGCATAAAACTACATTCATTCTTGCTTCCTTTTTTTTTTCCTCCACACCTAGTCACTTGTTCCAGATAAATTTTTTTAAGAAAGCTCATGAAAACAAAAGAAACAATGCCATAGGAAGAAATGCATGACCTGAGAAGAGAAGCATAGAACAAAGCAAATAAGAAGAGAGGTTGATGCTCCCAAGGCAAGGTGATGCCAAGAATATGAAGGGCTGTGAACATGTAACTTCCCAAGGGAAGAGGCAACAATCTCAGATCACATAGAGTCTAGACAGAGATTTAAAAAGGCTCACTGAGTGAGGCAACCCACTGGTGGTTTCTATCAAAACATTTTTTAAAATATATTAAAATTAAATATGAATTTCAAGGGCTTAAAAACCTACTTAGTACTAAGAAGTGTAAGTGGTAAGTATGTGAATACACACTCATTACTGTGCACACAACCATACCTAGAAATCATCATACAAAGGCATTATTGTGCACACAACCATATGTAGTAGAGATCACCATACACAGGCATTCCTGGGCTCACAACTGTACACAGAGATCATCACATGTCATTGTAGCATTTCATGCTTTGTTCTTCCCTAAAATTAAACATGTTAATGCTAGCATGAAAACTACACAGATGATGTCAGTGTCTGATCACATGTCTTCGGGTTTAAATATTAGAGATTGTTAGGGAATAATCTGATGTTTCTGAATGCGAAATACTTTGAAATACTGGTTAGAACTGTCTAAACAATAGTCTTTGTAATGTAACCTATCACACAGCCATAGTATCTAGGTATTATGTGTTAGAGCTAGTGACCAATTTCCTCAAAAATCCTGCCCTTTGTTGAAGTAAGGGCGTGAGGAAAGTAAGAAATGTAGGCAAAGGCAACCAGTAAGGAGAATGCGAAAGTGAGAAATAAGCTAGCAGTAACTTTAAGATGTCAGTAGGAGTGGTACCTTGAAGAAGAGTAATACTAAAAACAAAGAGATATTTTTAAATTCTAAAAATAATGCTAAAATATATCAATAGGCAAAAGTCGATAAGTACATCTATCTGAAGAATAAAGTTTATTTTCATTAAATTTTAAGGACAAATTGCCTAACAAATTGAATTAATCTCATTTTACAGACAACCAAGCTGGGGCATGGAGAGCCGAATAAAGCTGCCTTCCTTAGAACCTATATTTTATCTCTAAACATGCCTTTCAAGTGATCATTTTCAGCTCTAATGAACAGAAAGCCTTAGAACGCAAATGCTAGACTATTACCTGTAAATAGTGTTTTATTCAGACACTGGAATTAAACTTTGGTTATTGATAACAAGGGTAATAAAACCAAAAGAAGGAAAACCTCAAGCTTTTCTTTCTCCTTGTCTTGTGGATTACTCAAAGGTATAATTCTTATAAGGGTATAATAACTAAAGACTTTTTCCCATACATGGAGCAAACTAAGGAAATAAGCATGAGGGAAGACAAAGTACACATGTGGACACTAAAGGCCAGAAAATCTTATAACCTCTGAATGGACAACTGAGAGCCGGCCCACTCCTTTCCCCTTGTATGTCCTTTCTAACCTCGTTTCTCTTTCTGGTGGAAGAAGTAATGTTTTCATAGATTATTTAGCTTCATTCAGTGCTTTTGGAACAAGGTCTATGGGACTTGCCCTTGATACAGAGATAACAGAAGGAAAACTATTGAATATTTAATAAAGCTAGAAAATACTACATTTAATATTCTCTTGAGCTTGCACAGAGCTGACTCTGAAAGAGAACCAGAGTGTCTCTTTCCACATGTAGCCTCTCAAAATAAGAGGCAGCAAACTGTTCTCTAAAATGACACCCACAATGTGAATGGCTGCAAGGCTTAAAACCAGAATTTCTTTTAAAAATAGTGTTGAAGGCTCTTGGCTAACCAGAGAGCAAATGACTGTGAACTGTATAGTTTAGGGTTTTCTGTACATATTTTTTCAAAATCAAAAACAATAATAGCAACAACAAAAAGTAAAACCAAAAATCAAGTATTCTTTTGTTTCCTATTCAAATTTTAGGGTTTGTTTGTTTGTTTGTTTGTTTGTTTTTGACCATAGCCAGAATCTTACATCAGCTTGGTGTTATATGATTTTACTATTGTCATTTCTATTTGCCTTTGTTTAGATTAAAGGTAAATTTTAGGAATACTAAGCCAGTCAGTCATGCAAGGTATTCAATAATTTACTGCATGTCTGACATTCCTTGTTGATTTTGCTTTTACAAATGCAAATATTTATTTAAAAGCAGTAAACTCTTGAAAAGATTAGGACTGAATTAAATTCAAATCCTCATTCCTAAAGATCAGAGAAGGTGCCAGTCATTCACCAAATGTTAAAAAATATTTCATGTTGACTGTGTTTCTTTTCTATTCTGAAAACCTTTTTCGTTTTCTCTTTTCTTTTTCCTTTGGGTTAAAAATGTTTGGAGACAGAATTTTGCTAAGAAGTCTAGACTGGTTTCAAGCATATGCTTTGTCCTTGTGCCTTCTTCCCAAGTCGGGACATCACAACACCTGCCACCATAGAATTGTAAATATCACCATAGGTCATGCAAAATCTGTGAGTCAAGAGACATTTATTGTCCAGCAAGTCAGTAAAGGTTCTCATCTGTGTGATTCCAGAAAGACCAAGTGCAAGAAGCACGTGGTCTTTTAGGAGGGGGAAAAGTAGAGAATGAAATGCTTTTAAATGGGTGGGTAAAATAAGTTCATCGAAGACAAAAGAAATCATCAGAGTATCCCAGTCTGTGCTCACGTTTCTACTTACAGAGCGCTTAACATTTTTTTCTGCTTATCCACTGAGGTATTTTTGCCAGAGAACAAATGGAAGTCTTTTACATTCATACTCTCCAGATCAGAAAGTGGTTAGAGGTTTCACCCTCTTTTAAGCGTTTCACTGAGTGATTTCCCAAATACCTTGTTCAGACATTTTTGTTTCTCATTGAATTTTTTGGTTTTGGTTCTGTTTTGTGGTGGTCTGAATGAAAATGGCCCCCACAGCCTCAGGGGGAGGAGCACTCTTAGGAAGTGTGGGCCTTGTTGGAGTAGCTCTGGCCTGGTTGAAGGAAGTGTTGCCAATGGATGTGGGCTTTGAGGTTTCAAATGTCCAAACAAGGCCCAGTGTGACTCTCCTTGTTACCTGATGATCGAAAAGTGGAACTCTCAGCTACATCTTCAGCACCAGTCTGCCTGCCTGCGGATGTTTTCCCCCCTGGTGATAATGGACTAAACCTCTGAACTGTAACACTTCAATGCTTTCCTTTTTAAGAGTTATAGTGGCCATGACACACACCTCTCGACAACAGAACCCCTAACTAATTCAGTTTTGTTTTCTTTGTGGGTTTTGGGGGTTGGCTTGGATTTATTAAAAATGGATATTTTCTTCATATAATATATCTGATAATGATTTCACTTCCCTCAACCTGACCAACCCAGGAGGTGGGAAGGAACTAGAAGAGTTGGCAAATGGGAAATCAGAATCAGAATATTGTATGAAAAAATCTACTTTCAATAAAAGAGAAGAAAAGAAGTACGCCTCTAATGAATAATATAAAATAAAATAAACCCTAAACATACAAACTTGAATAGGAAAAAATATCAAACAAACAGAAAAAGAGCCAAAGAAAAACCACAAGAAACACATATAGACACATAGATACACACATACCCAACACATAGGGGTGTCATAAGTGGTCTGTGCTAGAAGGGATATTCTGACATTTTTATATAATGTTCTTAAATACATTTTTTATTATATGTGATTATAACATATATCTTTCCCCATTTCCTTTCCTCCCCAAGCATTCCTTGTGTGTTGTGTAAATGCTTAAATATATAAATATAACCTGCTCACTCTATATAATGTTGTACATACATACATCCTTTTGAAGAGTTGAGCACTGTTAAGGAACCACACTACCTTCCACATTAGCTTACCTATTGGCAATGCCTTTATGTGTATAGCCTCTGACATTCCTAGAAAATATAAAACTCCCCACTTACTTTGGTTTTTACATTTTGTCAGCTCCCATTCCACTGTGGTCACTCAGCCTTTTGTGCAGAAATTGTCCTTATGAACCCATGGTTCTTGGAGGACAACCTACAACCTTATGACCACCACTTTAGTAGCCAGCAGCATAATTTCTAACTATAGTCTAAAGACAGAATGACAGAAATTACTTCACAATATAGTTCCCTGACCATGGCACCATGGCGTGCACCATAACTCAAACATGAATACATACACACACACACACACACACACACACACACACACACACACACAGAGCATATATATACCATGACAAGAACATACATATACACACAAACACACACACACATACATACACACACACACACACAAACACACACACAGCATACACATAGTAATTAACAATGCTTTAAAGATATATTAACTTGGCCATATGTGAAACAATTTTAAACCTTTGAGAGTATAAGAAAAAATAAGACTTTTTTGTTAACAAATAGATACATAGAAAAAAACTAATTTAAAACTTTATGTTCATACATATGGTATAGTTTAATGGGCACTTAAGGTCTTCCTCTCAAAGCCTTTGTTCATTTCTTATTCCTGGAATTTTGTACTCATTTCAGTTGAGTGATGGGAGAGCTGATAGGCTGATATGACTCAGCCCTGATCAGCTGATAACTCTCATTTAGTGGGTGGGCTCCAATTTGTGACTCAAGTTTTGCAGACATCTATTTCTATTGGTAATTACAGCTACCTCAATGCAGCCATCAACATGGCTGCTGACCATAAGAGGGTCTCCTCATCTGTTTCATGACCATTCTTGTCTAGGTTACCTTTGAGGGAAAGGGTTCCTGTGGAATAGTATCTTAAACTCATGCTCTACTTTCCATCTCATGAGATGTCATGGATTAACTTGTTCATGTACCCTACCCTAATGCTTACCCAGTAGAATTGGAAGTCTATGGTCCAAGACCATAGGATCTCACCATAGAGTAAAATGGAAGAAAATAGAATCTGAAAGAAGCCTAATTGTAATGACCTACTGTTCACAAAAGCAATGAAGGAGACTGAGAGATTCTTGAATAATTTCAATAAGATAGAGGAACTTGAATTCATAGTATGACCATAGGGACAAATATTAACTCAAATGGGGATGCTTCAAAATGTAGAAATGAGCTTAACAGAAGCAGTTAAGTAAAGAAAGAACCTCTTTTCCAGGAATGTTGACATAGGTAGGATTGATCAGGTATAATCTCAAGAAAAAAAAGTTATTTCATTTAGGCAAGAAGTGGCTTAAAAAGATGGTAGTAAAATCAGCTATAATCTGATATATTAATGTGCTTAGGATGCCATTATAGAATATCAATTTAAACACAACCACAGAAGTTTATGTTCTCATGGTGTTAAGGCTGCTACAAGGAGTGGTGACTGGGGAAGCCACTTGCTGATTTGCAGATAGCTGCTTTCTCATTTTCTCCTAATTACAGTGGGTGGGTGCCCCATAGTCTCTTCTTCCTGTTATGGACACTAGCCTTATTGGATAGACTCTCTTCCTTGAGACCTCATTAGTCTTAGTTCTACCACTATAGTTCCTGTCTTCAAATATAGTAACAATGGTTTAGGACTTCAACATCTACATTTTGTAGTGAGGTAAAATTTACTCTACAAGATGGAGATAGTTATTAGTAATGGAAACAGACTTTTGGTACCATGGATCTGAAAAAGAATACCATGTCTCAGGTTATTCTAGGAAATAAGAAAAATATCAGAGGGTAGTGAGATGGGAACAGAAAGCAGGAGAAGATCTGCAAGAGTAGATAAGGAGTTGGGATCCGAAGTGGAGTCTTTAGAAGTAGCGGAGTGTTGTCATGCAAGTAATAACAAGTCACAGGCAATGCAGCAGAATTAAAACTCTCAGTTGAGTTGAATATTATGGGTTAGGAAATGCAATAACTAAACATTCGGCATAGTTTTATGCCTTGCTTACACTTGGAGCCAATTAAAATGCCTTATCATTCTCACAGCCTGCTTTGTCTGATTCTAGAAAGGCAATGACTCAACATATAATAATGACCATTAGTACAGAGAGTGGGACATGGGGGTTTGTGGTAGTCATGAACTGGAGATGATGATGGGGAAGCGCTGAATAAGTAACACAGAAGAGAGACAATGAGCTGTCATTTGCAGTCTGAAGACATCAGAAATTCCATTCAATAAGCAGTCATTGGTGGGTCAGCCAATATGAAGGGTTTGAGATCCTTAGAATTCTTATCCATTGGGCAGCATAGCAAGCCAAAGGGCCAAATGCTTTCATAATTTATAACAGACATGTCTAGGCAGATGAGAATGAGCAGAGAGAATGGGACTGTGGGACAAGACTGGTCATGTATGCCTGCATTTCCTCAGCTTGCCAACAAGTTCATTTTCACTTCTGATTACTATTTCCTGCCCTCACAAATTACTTCTATGGGTTTGGATGTATTTTAAAACATTAAAATGAAAGCTAGGTGATTGAGAAATTCCTCAATATTATGCAAGTAATTTTTATCAATCTGTGGCCAAAATGAAAATAGGATGCAAAACTGTCCATCTGGTTTTAAAATGTTACCTGATTTCAAAAACTAGAGAGAAAAATGGAACATAAGAACTGAAGACAATACGTATGTGCAGCATCTCTACTGAGCTTGATTTTTGAACTATTTTATTAGAGCCTCTCTACAGCCAATCCTCTGCTCCATGATTCTGAGACACTGTTTCACAAAGGCCTTTATGCTCATTGGTTTTTTTTTTGTCAATTTGACACAAACCTAGAGGCATCTAGGAAAATGGAATCTCAATTAAGAAATTCTCTCCGTCAGTCTGGCCTGTAGGCAAGTCTGTGGGAACATTTTCTTGATTAATGATTGCTATAGGAAAGTGTAGCAGTATATGGTGGTACCACCACTGGACATCTGGTCCTGGGTTATGTAAAAACTGGCTGAGCTAGCCAAGAGGAGCAAGTAAGTAAGTAGCATTCCATTCTGCCCTCGGCTTCAATTCCTGCTTCCAGGTTCTTACCTTGAGTCCTTACTTTGAATTTCCCCAGTAGACTGTGACTGGGAGCATTGATGCCAAATAAATCTGTTGCTTCTCAAGTTGCTTTTGGTCAGGAACATTATCACAGTAATAGAAACCAAACTAAGGCACCCTGCTGTCAGACTTCTACAGATTCTATTCTTGTTTTGGGTTTTGTTTTTGTTTTTGTTTTTCAAGACAGGGTTTCTCTGTGTAGCCCTGGCTGTCTTGGAACTCACTCTGTAGACCAGGCTGGCCTCGAACTCAGAAATCTGCCTGCTTCTGCCTCCCAAGTGCTGGGATTAAAGGCGTGCGCCACCACTGCCCGGCTACAGATTTTAATGGCATTCATGACCTCATGTCATTTTTTACCATTTATTGATCAGGATCACATGATGAATGCGACTGTCTTAATAAAGTATTTCAGTATTAATTGAAACTGTAATGACAAGTTTTCCATTCTGTAGAAAATTCATGCATACACTAAGTTACATTTCTCAGAAAGTGTTAAGAGCCCAGTAACTGCAGAGGAAGTTCTAATAACTATTTCCTTAAATAATAAATATAAAAGAACTGACACAGCAATAGCCCCTCTGATTAGGAGTTCTCAGTGTAATTAAAAGAAAACATAAGTATCTGCCTATTGACCCATTTTTCTTCTGCTATTGTAAAGAGTGGCAAAAGCTCATAAAAAAGAGACATTTTCAAAATAGAAAGACAATATCACAAAAAAATATGGTTCTAGAGTTAATATCTTGTGACAAGTTAAGAAATCCTTTAATTTGAAAATTAACTGATCAAACTGATTTCTCCTCATTTTAAAGATTTTTTTTTAATGTTCAACTGCTTTTGTTTTTCAGATATTTTTAAATTAGCACACCAAATACTGAGCTTCATTAGGGCATTTCAAACATATTGTTGCTGCTGGGTGCCACATTTCCTTTCTTTTTCCCCATCCCCACATTTTGACATATTGACATAGGATGTCTGAACAGACAGTAACATGAAACAGCCCTAAGAATGGACAAATAGGAATGTATAGAACTAAAACACACAGGAAACCATCACCAGAATGAACAGACAGCCCATAGAACAGGAGAAAATTCACACCAGCTCTACTGCAGACAGGGGTTAATACCTAGAAACTCTAGAGAATTGTAAGAACTAAGAATGAATACAGTCAATAAATGGATCAATAAAATGAAGAAACCTCTCAAAATAACAAACACTGATGGTCAATAAGTGCTTTTAAAAGCTTTCAATTTTAAAGTTGTATATTTGAATTTTATTTTTTAAGTCTGTTAAAGTATATTAATTACTACTTTTAATCTATCCAAAAGGTTTTTTTATGCATTATAGGCAATTTAGAATGTGAATATGAACATTGTACAACACGTACAAGCACATAGTACAGCATCAGCACCTACAGGTTGCTCTAGGAAACTGATAAAACTTACAACATTGTGTATATTTCTACAAGACAAAAGCCAAGTATATAAAGAGGTATAAACACCATTAAGTAATTTTGTTATCTGAACATCTAATGACTTACATTTAGTAAGTTTAGTTTTCATAAGTTTACACCGAGGCCCCGACAATCAAAATATGACATATAGTTATAAATCCTGGAAGTAATTAATTTCCATGGTAAAATAAAAGTGGTCACAATGACTTAATTGATCCCCAGTGAGGAGTCAAACAATCCAGAGATTAGTAATTACTGTGGTGAGTATCCACTGATTTAATTTATTCAGTTTTTTTAAAGGTGGGAGCTTGTGTTTTTAATGAACTTTTGTCTGTATTTTTCTTAATATTTTAAATCTTAATTAAAATAAAATTCCCCTTTCCTCTTACCTCCTCCTTCGGAACCCTCTCATGTCTCTCCCTTGCTCTTTCTTAAACCCATGGCCTCTTCTCCTTGACTATTATTGTTACATATTTATGAGCCAATATACAAATACAACCTGCTGAATCTGTTTAGTGAAAGTAAATTACCAGTTTTATCTGATTTTAAAGTAACTCTTAAATTTAATGACACTTTTTTTTACTTAGGATTAATTTCATATAAACATATTAAAATTTTTTCATATACCCAGGAGGTTTTAACACTTCCCTTAAAATTATAATTTTATAATGCTCAAAAGATAATACATAATACTGAGCTTCTCTCAAACTTATTAAGTAAAATTACATTCATGTTTTAATTGCTACATCCTCAGTTGCACTAATTAAAAAAAAAAGGCAGGCTAGGAAACTTTAGGTTGAAACGTTCCCTCTTCTATGATGTTACCTGAGCCTTCTGGGAGTTTGATGCAGATGTACCATTCAATGTTGAGCACTCCCCAATCGAACAGACTCTGCTATTTGATCAGTCATGATAGTCTGAGTTAACTGCTGCCTATCACACACACACAAAAAGCTTATGGACCCAGTTGGGTGCAGCAGTAATCTATGGGCATATACATAAGTACTTAGAAAACTATTTCACATGGTCATGTAACAAAACAATAGTAGTAGGTTCTCCCCAGGTCCTATGACCTCCCCAGCCATGGGCTTTGACCAGATTTACAACATCAAGGATGAGTCCCCTCTTGTGGGGCCTCACAAGGTTGTTGATAACCACCATACTATATCACTCAACCACTGCACAAATAGGCACAGACTGTCTAATGGATCAGAGCCCTAACTTATGAAGACCATTGATATATGGTTGTCAATGACTACCCCAGCACAGCCTATACAGCACGTTCCAGCACTAAGAAAACTTGCCAGCTAGAGGCTTACCCCATCAGTTCCAGACTGATTTCTCTATGTGCTGCTGCCAAAGTGAGTGGTATCTTTAGTAAAAGGGTTTTGCCATGTAGTTATAATACACTAACAACAATTTGTGTTGTTTGTTTTTATAAAGGTGTTGACTGATGGAATTCTTTGACCAATAATCCATAGGACCAATGCACTCAGGAACACATAACTGATATGACTGTCTATGTAATACCTGCACAGGATCGATCCAGTAGGTATTCCATCATGGATAGGGAGAATTCAAGAACTCCCATCACTACCTGAGGACCTATTGACAGTTGATGACAGCTAAGGGAGTGGTCTACTGCAGTGACAATTATCATAACCCAAAGAAACCTAGAGAAGAAAGGGTTCATTTGGCTTACACATAAACCAGAAACCAAGGTGGAACACTGCTTGCTGGCTCAAGCTTAGCTAGTCTTAGACTAAATATCTTTATTTCCAGGATGTCAATGGATATAAGAGACTTGAAAACTGTAGTTCAGACTAACAGTTATAATCCTGAGGAAGAGACAGTAAAGGGAACTTAGAATGAGTCTTTGGACTTGGAAATAGGAAGTCATTATTGACTATTCTTTTATATTGATTACAAATATGTTTTTTCTCTGTGAGAGAGATAAATACGTAGCTAACTTGCAAAAGCTCCAGAATGACTAGGGTGTGAAGGACTCATTGTTCATCCCCAGATTCAGCTGTATGAAGGACAAAGCCAATGCAAAATCCTGAAAGAGTGGCACAAAAGAAGAGAGCAGGATGTTTCTTTGTTGGATTGCTCTTTTGTCCAAAAAAGAAGTCAATGGAATGGAAAAGTTTGGGTATACAGAAGAAAGTACAGATCTCTGAAAATAGTTCAAAAATAATTAAATTAAATCAAAAGTCTATGTAAGCTGATCAAATAAGTGAAATGAGTCTGTGTTTTCATGGAATCAAACTGATTTTCATTCCAGGCTTTGCATATGCTGAAAAATTCTGATGGGTAAAAATATTTAATATAAAGGCTTTGAAATAATTTCTGTGGACAACTTTTGGAAGTTTAAAGAAATCTTATTTTCCAAGTACAAGTTTCTGGTAGAGTCTATAAGCTGTTGAGTTTGATGAACCTTTGAATCGATAAGGCATCATCTCTGTCATGCTTCAGGTGTACAATCTGTACTCTACAGAGTCTTGGAAGACCCAGTAGACTAATTCTGGCTTTAATGGACAGTTTATAAAACAGTAAAGTCACCTTCACTACCTCCATCATTAATATTAATAATAACAAGAGCAATAAATAAATAGAGCTGATGAGATGCCATAGGGGTTAAAGTGTTAGCTATTAAAGCATAAGGAACTGAGTTAGATCCCCATAACTCACATTAATAGTTGGTCATGGCATTACATACCTAACATAACACCTGAGTTTCAAGGATAAAACAGGAGAATCCTTGGAGGACTTTGGCCACTCAATCTAGCCATCTGGTCAACTCCAGATTCAGTTAAAGAGTTTGTCTCAAAAACTAGTGTGGAAAGTGATAAAGACACTTGACATTGACTTCTGACTTCTATATTTATATGACCAGTATGCACAAGCATACAGTCCTGTCCAATGCATGCATATCACAGACAGAGACAGAGTATTAATAATGCTTACTATTATAATAAATTATAGGAATGTCATCTCTTGTGAAATACATTTTATGGAGAGTAGATTTTATTTGTGCATCAAAATGTGGAAATAATCATTAAGTATCCTATGCATCAAATAAACCCTGAGTAGTTAATGTTAAAATAAGAATATTCTGGATAGCTAGACTTTGCCAGAGAAAAGATACATTTTGACATTGTATTTCTAGTGATGGCATGGTCACTCTAAACTCTAAGCAAGGTGCTAAAAATATATAAATATATAAAGGCTATAAATACATAAAGGTAGACTCTTTTAAGAATTAAATGTGTTGGAAAGAATCCAGCCTGATATAGCTGTCTCCCAAGAGACTGTGACAGTACTCGACTAATACAGAAGTAGAGGCTCACAGGCATCCATTGAACTGAGTACAGGGTCCCCAAATGAAATAGCTAGAGAAAGGACCGAAGGAGCTGAAGGATTTGCAGTCCCTTAGGATGAACAACAATATGAACTAACTAGTACCCTCAGAGCTCCCAGGGACTAAACCACCAACCAAGGAATAGACATGGTGGGACTGATTGCTCTGGCATCATGTGTATAGTAGAGGATGGCCAAGTTGGTCATCAATGGGAGGAGAGGCCCTTGGCCCTGGGAAGGTTCTGTGCCCCAGTGTAGGGGAATGCCAGGGCCAGTAAGCAGGAGAGGGTGGGTGATGAGAAGGGGGAGGGGGAGGGAACAGGGGTTTGTTCTTGTTGTTTTTGGGGTTTTTCTTGGAGGGGAAACTGGGAAATATGACATGTAAATAAAGAAAATATCTAATAAAAAATAAATATAAAATGGTAACAAAAAAAGAGTATTCCTACCCTGAAATATGCACTCTTATTTCATTTTGATTGTCAATATGAGACATGCACAACAGAATTCACATTCACTTTTTGAATGTATATGGAGTTTATTACAAAACCGTTTTAATATATACTTAAACATGGATGTTAAGAGACCCATGCATAAAAGAAAAAGACAGGAAGTCCTTGGTACATACCTCTCAAGAGACAGACACATCATATATATTCTCAAATGTGAGTACTACAAACAATAATGTATGTGTATACATGCATAGAATACAGAATTTATATACAAAAACTTAACAATGTTGATATGCTTAAATGAGTATAAAGAACAAACTTCATAAATTACACATTATAACTAAAGCGTCATTTATGGCAAAGTAGTAGAGTACAACCATTTTTTTTTAAAAGCTATTGCTTTAGCTTAAGACATAAAAAGTATACTCGTGTGACATTTGAATGCTCCCACACTAAGAAATGTGCTTACCTGCAATAAAATTAGTAGTTAAATTTCTAAGCTACAAAAGCTTTTTACAGTAGCTCTTATGTTGCTCAGAACTTTATTTCACATCTGCATGATTTTCGTGTATGTAATTCATTTTCATGGTATAGAAGAAAGTAAACTTTTATAGGATTGGGTCAGAGCCATGTCCTTAATATTGTCCATTTGTGTAACTGTGGACAATTTGCTTCAAGTCCTTGTGTCCCACTTTAAGGATACAGAGAATAGAACTCTTTATATAGTTGCTGTTTGGCCCTGAAAATGACCAATGGATGTAAAGGCATTGCATAATGCCAGGCAGGGTCTCTTCTAGCATAAAAGATGTCTTGATTGCACTTAAAAGGGGAGGGGAGGAATAAAGAAAAAATGAACATGAGAGCCTTGTGCACTTACTGAAGTGCTGTTCAATAAACAGTTTCATCTCTCCTTAGACTCAGCTACCTTATAAACAAAGTCTGGCCTAGAAAGCATCCTGTTACTTTCATTGCATTTTTTAAAGGTGAACAAATCCAGAAGATGACTTACTTTCTTTTTTTTTCATCTTAAATGGTTACCTACATAATCTCAAATGGTTATTTTATGTACAGAGTTTATTCTCATTCAGAATTCTCCCATGCACTGATGCATAATGTGTTCGTTTACAAAGAATAAAGTAGCAAGAAGCTGTGCTTTCTCCTGAAACTGTATGCAACTCACTAAGCTTCAGTGAATGAGCAGATGCCTTAGGGTACTGTATTCATCACAGCCTTTACCATGAATAACAACCAAACACCTTTGGAAGCAAAGGCTGGCTAATAAAGTATCGGATGTAATGTGCTAGATGGGTGTTGATATATAACTTCGATAGTGCAGACCATCCATGTGAGGTTGTAGCTGTGAAGTCAGGCCAACAGCTCTTGGTTCTTCTGCTGCTCTGTCGCTGTCCATGGTAGCTAGGCCTACTAACGACCAGATGTCATTTGACTGAAGTAATGGGCTCATGATCTTGACAGGGTTGAGCACTGTGGATAACTATGCTATGTAATTTGATTCAGCTACTAAGTTGATTCAGTTAAAGGACGCTTTAAAAGATAATAACCTCTAACAATGAATCCGAAATAAGTGGTATAAGCTAACCGTTAGAGAAATAAGATGTAATAGTGAAAAGTAAAGGATTTTTTTTCTCTAACTACAAATAAGGACAGATAAAACGATATCCCTGAGGCCATTGAGGAAGGCTAACGCTTAATTACAGGTGTCTTATATGCTTTAGTCTCTGTATTTTGAGGAAGTCTTGAACATAGAAAATGTTTGGAAATCCAAAGGATCTGAGACATTTTAAAAAATTAAAAAGGAAAACAGAAACAAAAATCAAGTAAATCAGCCTTTCAGGGACACATCTGTATATCTTGAAGCTTTCCTGCCAACTCACTTAGGGCCTGGTAACAACCTTAACTCGAAATTGTCTTTCTTTCCTCGGTTTGAATCGGAACTTCAAAACTATTGCAGAGAAGATTTTTGTACTATAGATCTTGAAATGGCTTTGGTATGGCATGGTATTAAGCCATAAATCTTTCTGAATTGCCAGATAAATGTAACTTGCAGACTATTGAGGGGTTTTGGGATTTAATTGATGAGAATTTCTGCTGCAAAAGGAAAAATAATGACCAGACTGTCTGTCCCCACTGGGGAGCTACTGCGGAATCCTTCATTATCCACTCTGGGCATCTATGTCTGTAAGGTATGTTTAAAAATGTTTAAATGCATGTCTGCACACTTTTCTAAGCTGCCCTCAAACAAATGTCACCACAGTAATGAAAAATATACCAATAGTGACTTAAGGAAGAATTTTTAAAGAAAAATTTAATTGACAAAAAAAATCATTGATTGTCTCAATTATGCTGAAATTGAGTTTTAGTCATTATTGAGAACAGCATGCTTTAAAAGTAAAAGAAAAAGGCAACATCATTGTATTAAGCCAGATATTTGTAATTGTGTGTGTGAATTTATCCTGCTTAAACCTGGGTGAGATTTGCATCGAGTTTACCTAAATATTTCAATAGAAAAATGTTTCAATATCTTCAATAAATATTTTCTCTCAGTAGCAATGCTATGTAAGTTTTAGATAGATATAGACAGCCTTATTTAGGATGGTTTGTGTCTCTTTTTTCTTAAAGCATTCTGCACATTTAGAAAGACTCCACCTAAATTTAGGAGGCTGTGAATTATTCATTCAAATGGTGTGCAATTAAAATCTCTTTTTATAGAGGAAGACTATCATATTCGAAAAATACAGATAGAAGACTGTTAAATTCTTTACTGAATAAGCCATTAATGAGGAGATTTAATATTCCACAGAGCATATTAATTTTGTTCTGTCTAGAGTCTATATAATAATTATGCTTTAAATATTACTATGTCTTATAATTTATATTCTTAACTCAATGAAGCTAAATAAAACTAAATATACTTAACCTCATAAAAAACGTTTGCTTATAATGAAGTAGTCCTTAAATCTGTGTCAATTTGACACAGTGCAGACATTGGCCATTAATTAATCCTTCTCTTTGATGGCTATGCATATTACCTGCCTTTTGAAATTCCAACTACTATGAGAAAAGGAGCCAAAGAAGCGAATTGGACTGACAGCTAATTAAGATGGCAGTTTGCTTTTATGATTGCTTTATGGAACTCTGTTCCTTAAAAGTACACACATTATGCTATAATACTAGTCAAAGGAGAGGTAAATAGGAAATCAACAACATCTAATTACAGACTCCTGATAGGTAAAAATTCTATTGAGATTCTTCAGAACTCGTCAGTGTTTGTTTCCAGCATGGGCAGTACAGAGGAACCCTAGAGTCAGATTGAGAAGAGATTAATGAGTGAAAAGAATGGTAAAGTATCAGAATCCAAGTTCTCTCCCTGGAATGTTCATCCTGATACTCAAAACTGTTATGAAGATTTTACTGTTGATCACTTCTACATTTCCTTGTCCATCTGGATATTCAGCAGTATTATCAAGTCACTACAAGGCAAACAAAAATTCCTCTGCTCCCATGTTTACTTCGACTTGGAATTTGATCTTGGTATGTTGTTTAAGTCCATTGGGCTCTATGCATAATTCAGAACTG
>JADRCC010162588.1:0-24817 GCA_019843855.1 Hylomyscus alleni
GTGTGTGTGTGTGTGTGTGTGTGTGTAAGTAAGCTGACACATTTAGCCCCTTTTTTGCCCATGTTATCAGCAATATGTACATTTCAATTATTCTGTTATACTGGAAAACACCTCTCCTAGTAAATTATTCTTTTAACGTTAGAGGTAGAGAATGTTTTACCCTTCAAGGTAGATTAAGG
Organism: Hylomyscus alleni; assembly: GCA_019843855.1. NCBI lineage: Eukaryota > Metazoa > Chordata > Mammalia > Rodentia > Muridae > Hylomyscus > Hylomyscus alleni. The sequence continues at coordinate 180 of JADRCC010162588.1, forward strand.
TTTTATAGATAGCTTAAAAAGTTATTCACTGCAATATCTGATGATGAATCATGCATATAAGAGAAATGAACTAATTTTTTTGGATTATGAGTATTGTGACTATTGAAAGAGCACTCTTAGGAACTAGATGGCTTGTGGTTTAGAGTGCTCACTATCCTTTTCAGAGCCACATTGGGTTCCCAGTATTCATGACAGATGGCTTACAAGTACCTGTAACTCCATTTGTAGAGGAATCCAATGCCTCTGGCCTCCACAAGTACCTGTTAAAAAAAGAAATAATTCATCGGGTAGGAAAGAAGAACTGATAATGTCCTAGGTGATGATATGTTGATTTATCAGGGCCTTAAGAGGTGACTCACACATAGCCTTCATGTTAAATAGATTTAGCAGAGTTGTGAATGTAATTGGAAAGTGTTGGGTGACAAGTTGAAAGAAAGGAACATTGTGGGGAGGTGCTCCTACCTGCCTGAGCACAGGCCTGGGAGAGCTCAGGCTGTTAGCTTCACCTTTACAGCCGGTTCATATAGCTGAAGGCTCTTCTAACCCATTTCAGTCTTGTCTTGCCTGTTTGTAGCTGGACTGTGAATTAGACCTATCCTGTTGAAAAATGGACTGAAGAGTGGAATTCAGTTGGTTGAGCTTGTCAGAAAGGTAAAATGATTTGCAAAGCTAAAAAGACTTAAAGCACTGTTGATGGCAGTGAGAATTTAGATGAAGTCATTTGTGTGTTTTCCTGTGTCCCCCTCTAATAGTGACCTCCTTCATGACAGGGACTCTACCCCACAGTTCCTGATTAAGGAACTGTGCATGGGTTAGTTTTTGTCTTCTAGTAGTTTCTGGGTACCACCTCATGGAGTCTTGACCACAGTCCTACCTGATAGGTGTTCCTGCCCCATGGTTCTACAGAGGAGCCCTAAGGAAGCTCAGGTCAAGCTGAGAATGATTATGTGCTGCAGGTCCATAGCAAGTGAGAGAGCAGTGATGTTAGATCCATCTTACATACCTGCTGGCCCACTGCCAACATTTCTAAGAACCTAGCAGAACAGTCAGTCATAAATAAGGTAAATACCATTCATGTAACTTGGTGGTTCTTATGTTGCTGATGAGGGCATATAGCTGTAAACCCAGCACTGGGTAGACTGGAAGGAACATCATGAGTTTGAGACCAGCCTAGGTAGGCTACCTAGTGAATTCTGCCAAGGCTGAAACATGAAAGCCTGACTCAGACCTAACCAACCATCAAAACAAATAAGACTAAGCAAATACACAAATGAAGAATGATTGTTATTACCACCTAGGGGCAGGTTTGCTGCTAGCAGACTTTCAAAAGTAACCAGAATTTTTGTTTTGTTTTTAATTGTTACAATTTAGGAGAGGTTGCTGCTGACATCTAGTGGTTGGAGGTCTGGGAAGCTGAGTGTCTTTTCTTCCCCAAAGATTTATCTGACCCCAAATGAAGTTTGCTAAGACTGGAAAACCCAGAGTTAAAAATATATTAAAAGTCGGAAGCCAATCAGCATTCCTGTGGCCTGGCTGCTGACCCCCACTAACCCCCCCAGCCCCACCCCCACCTTACTGCTCTGCTGTTCTCCAGCTGTTTCTTTGTGCAGCTCAGGACCTGCAGAGCAAGGTGTGAGGCAATCTGACTGATGCAAACCACCAATTCTCTTGGCAAATTGATTCTATGTTTAAAAACTTAGCTAGAAGTCTGAAAAGAGAAAAAGCCAGCTTTATGTTTCGAATGTTCTAATGTTAACAGTCTTTCTAGAGTGCAGGGAGCAGAGTTAGAGGCAATGGCATGGTTACTGACCTGCAAGAGGAAATATTTGGTTAGTAATATTGTATTTCCATATCCACATCTTTGAAGGATAGGGTTGCATGTGTGTACATCCTGTGCTACTTTAAGAACTGTTGTCATGTATGTAGTAAAGCCAGACTGAGCACATGTGGTGGCTATTCTTGGTTATCAACCTTGACTACATCTAGAAACTAAAACCCAAGCAGCTGGGTGTAGCAGTGAGGGTTGTTTTTTCTTAATGAAGTTATTTGAACCACTTCTTAGGTGGGAAGACCCACCTATAATCCAGACTTTTGGAGGTGAGAACATCCACTTTTAATCTGGGACACCTTCTGCTGGCAGTCTATATAAGGACTTGGAAGAAGGAAACTTGCTCTTTCTACCTGCCTCTCCCTCTCCTCCTCTCCCTCCTTTGATGGCATCAGAGTCTACTTCTCTGGAATTCTGGCACATACTGAAGACCAGCTGAGGTATTCAGCCTGTGGACTGAACAGCTACTGGATTCTTAGACTTTTTGTTGATAAATAGCCTTTGTTGTATTACCTGGAGCACAACCTGTAAGCCATTGTAATAAATCCCCTTTATATATATACATAGATTTATTCTATAAATTTTGTTCCTTTTGAAAACCCTGACTGAGCCGGGCGGTGGTGGCACACGCCTTTAATCCCAGCACTTGGGAGGCAGAGGCAGGCGGATTTCTGAGTTCGAGGCCAGCCTGGTCTACAGAGTGAGTGCCAGGACAGCCAGGGCTATACAGAGAAACTCTGTCTCAAAAAACAAAACAAAACAAAAAAGAAAACCTTGACTGATTTTTAACTACTTTGTCTGAGGAATAATTGAAAAAAATTTCTACACCTGCAAATAGTAGTTAACTTAGAACCAGAAGTTTTTAGGCTGGAGGCAGTGACTCAGTGAGAAAAATGTTTATTCTGCAAGCACAGCACCTGAGTTGGATCTCCAGAACCCACATACAGCTAGACCCATTAACAATTGTCTGAATCCAGTGCTTCTATGGTAACATGGGAGGCCGAGACAGGAGAACTGCTCCTGTCCCCATTAGCTGGTGCATGCAGCAGCTGACAACAGAGACTCTGTGACAAACAAGGTAGACGGCAAGGACCCCAGATTGTCCTCTGACCTCCATCTTTACACACATGACTTCAAGTGCACATGTAGCACACATACCCCGTTCATTCTTAGAATCTATGTAGAAGTTAAAGAGGGGCTCTAGGGACGCTTTGGCCACAAAACATCGTAGTTCTGTGAGCATACACATTATGCTGTCTGTCATCGAGCACACTGGATAGAAGACACATCCAGCACTTGGTTAGGCTTTGAAAAATGTGATTGGCATAAACTACCATTTAACTCTGTTCTCCCATGCTACATAATAGATGCTTAGAAGCCTGATCTAAGGGCTGGAGAGATGACTGAGTTAAGAGCACTTTATTGCTCTTCCAAAGGACAGGAGTTTGATTTCCATAGTGGATGGGGGTGAGAGTTCACAGCTACCTGTAACTCTTAGCTCCATATGGATCTAATGACCTCTTCTGGCCTTCACAGGCACCCATATCTGTGGCAGACACACACACACACACACACACACATACATTTTTTTTTAAAGCCTAGTTTACAAATTTGATAGCCAAAGTGAATTTGTATGGTATAGTGTATCTTTTTGTGTGTTTTTTGAGACAGGGTTTTGCTATGTAGCTCTGGCTGTCCTGGAACTCACTTTGTAGTCCAGGCTGACCTAGAACTCACAGAGATCTACCTGTTGCTGCTTCCCTGGTGCTAGGCCACCACACCTGGCCACTGTGTTTTGACTGGAGGAAGAAATTGTGTTTAAGTACAAAACAAAGGTTGTACTGTATACTCACCATGATGCTAGTAAATGTTAAGTTGTAGGAAGTGCTCAAACATTTTTCTGTTCAGTGAGGTTTAATGCTTAGGAAACTTATGTTTTTTACAGTGTCAATTTTTTTTATATTTTTAAGCTTGGAAGGGTGCATAGCAATTACCCAGAAGTTCATTTTGTAAGCAAGGAACCTGAAGGCTAATTAATGTATTCAATGGCTGGCTCGAATGACCTAATAAAGTGACAATTCTGTAGGAACAGGAGATACTTTGTTTGAGACTCAGGCTGGCCTTGAACAGCCTCCAGAGTACTGGAATTCCTGGGGTATGCCACTATGCAAAACCCTGAGGCTGATACTTCCAGTCAAGAACTAATATACACTTTGTTGTTTGGAGATAGGGTCTCATTGTGTTGGTGGTTTGAATGACAGTGACTGCCCATAGGCTCATGTATTTAAATGCTTGGTCCTTAGTTCCTGGAACTGTTTGGGAAGGATTAGGAAAGGTGGTAACCTTTTTGGAGGAAATGTGTCACTTGGGGTGGCTTTGGGATTTCAAAAGCTCATGACATTCCCAGTTTCTCTTTATTTACGTTGTCCTTGTGGAGCAGATGTAAGCTCCCAACTTCTTCTCCAGCACCTGCCTGCCTGCCTCCACCCTTCCCACCATGATGGTATGAAACCATCTGAAACTCACCTCTGAAACTGCAAGCAAGCTTCCAATTAAATGCTTTTTTAAAAATAAATTATCTTGGTCATATCTTTTCACAGCAATAGAAGTAACAAAGAGAGAATATAGTCAAGAACTAAGATATTTTTGTTTTGAAATAATGTTTCATTGTGGCCTCAACTTTTTTCCACCTCTCCACTATGCCTTGCCATTGATTGATTTTAATTCTGGGTCATATTAACTAATCACTGGAGCATCTCCCTCCAGGGTCTCACTTTTAGCTCAGGATGAGCCATCAAACTCTGTGATGTTGCTTGAAGTTTCAATTAACATCTCATTGCACTTGCTGCCTTCCTACCTGCCTTCACTTATTGAAAATGCTTTGCAGCCTCTGCTCCTGTTTCTAAAACATTTCCATGACCCCCAACAGAAGCTCAGTTAAGCAATACCTCTCTAGTCCCCTGTCTTAATGCAGTCTGTACTAATCTTTCACTTTCCTTTGTCACCCAGGCTAGTCCTCAGCACCTGGCTCTTGTCCTGAGTGGCCGGGACTTCAGACATGTGTATCTACACCCAGCTGTAGTCTGACTTACTAATGTGCCTTTTCTAGGTTTTTTTTTGCTTTGTTTTATTTTTGTTTTTCCTGAAATCATATGATGCCCTTTCATGTCTGCCTTGTTTCTTTTAAGCATGCTTCAGGGCTGGCTGGCATATATCAGAACCTCATTTGTTTTATAGCTAAAGAATATACATCTTTTTATATATTCTACATTTTTCCTCCATCTACTAATGGAACATTGTGGGTTTTCCAACTAACTCATTCAGTATTATGAGCAATGCTTCCATGAACAATTTTACTTACACAAGGATCTGTTTGAGTCTCTTCAGTTTTTTATGTATATACCTGAATATGGAATGACAGGATTTTATAGTTATTCACTGTTTAGCTTTCTGAAGAACTGCTAGAGTATTTCCACAATGGCTTCACCATTTTGCATTCCCATTAAAAGTGCACAGAGTTTTTCTATTCTGCTGGTACTTGTCATTCAAAAAGTTATGACAGTTGTAGTGGGCAGTGATGTTATAGGCCACTGTGGTTTGACTTGTATTTCACGGATGAATCTTCTCATCTTCTTACTGGCTGTTGGTATACCTTCTTTAAAGATTTATTGAAATCCTTTACCCACACTTTAAAGTTCCTTTAATTAATTTTTTCAGGGAGGACATTCATGCATGCATGTTAGAGGACAGCTTTGAGGAATTAGTTCTTTTAACTTTTCATGAGTTCTGGGAATCAAACTCTAGTTGTCAGGTTTGCATCACAAGCTCCCTAACTTACTAAGCTATCTCTCCAGCCATAAATAGTCATTTTGATGACTTGTAATTCTTTATATAATCTGGATATTAAACTCATCAAAGATGATTTATAAATATCTTCTTATATTCTTACTTAGGTTGTCTTTTCATAATGTCCCTTGATATAAAATATGCTTTCAATTTTAAAAAGGGTACTATCTGTATATTTTATTCATGTTCATTCATGTCATTGCAAAGATGATTTGGCAAGAGAGGCCAGAAGAGGCCATCAGATCTTCTCAGAACAGAAGCTACTGCATTTGTGAGCTGCCACATTGGGTGTTAGAAACCAAATCTGGCTCTCTGGAAGAGTAGCCAGTGCTCTTAACCACTGGACCATTATTCCAGCTCTTCTGACATCTCGTTGAATCTCTATTTTTTATAATTTATTATTATATAGACACACCAGAAGAGGGAGTCACATCTCATTATGGATGGTTGTGAGCCACCATGTGGTTGCTGGAATTTGGACTCAGGACCTTCAGAAGAGCAGACAGTGCTCTTACCCGCTGAGCCATCTCACCAGCCCCGAATCTCTATTTTGTAACCTGTGAGGGAAAGGATCAGAGATGAATACATACAAAGAACTAAGAAATTTGACTTTCCGCCCGAGAGTCCACAGTTTACCAGCAACTCTGACTGTGTGGCATCAGTCTGCCCCAAAGGAGGATCATCACATTTGGGGATCACATGTCCCCATGTTGTGTTGCCTTAAGTGGAGAATATACGCCAATGGCTTAGCTCACCCAAGGACTTCAACCAGTAATCCAAATAATTGAAAATCCATTGGTGGTCTGGAAGTCTTAAAATACTGAATGATTGATGCATCCTCAATGTACTTATTATTTGCCAAGTTTGTGTATTGGACACAAAGTTGTATTAGCTATTAAAATGCTTCCTGGAGAAATCTGCCTGGTTCCCTGGAGAGCTGTCATGCTGAAGACACCCATAGGCCACCTACAACAGGTGTCACTATAATGTACAAGTATGTGGTAGAGAGATGGGAGAAACAGAGAAGCAGAAACTGTAGACTCGGGGGTGGTAGGGAACAGCCTGATGTGAGTAGCCTACACTGCCACTTAAGGCCTGTGCTGCTTCTGAGGGTCTTGTCTGTGCCCATGGCCGTGCAGCAACAGGAGTCTGTGTCGATATCTGTGCCCCATGTTTCCACCAAAGGCCATGTCAAAGCCCTGGGCTGCTACTGGGACCATATAGATGTTCAAGGGCTGCCCAGAGCTGGCCCACCCCTCACTGGCTACAGTACTTGGGAGAGCCAGCCATGCCCCTCACTAGCTACAGCACTCTGGAAATAGGTCCTCCACATGTAGAACTGGGCAGCACAAGTAGAGCTGGCCCTGGTGGCAGGGCCATGGTTGAGCCAGCCCCAAAGCTCTGAGGTGGTGTGGGTGCAGGAGAGATGCTCTCTTCCTCTCACCCCCTGTAGCAGCAAGAGAGCAGGCCCTGCACCTCTGCTGTGCAGCACAGTAAAGCTGACCCTAGTGGTGAAGTTGCTGGTGAATGGGACCCAAGGGAATGGAATGGGAGAGGAACCAAAGACATGAGAATGGGGCAGGAGCTGGGGTAAGCTGGCCCCAGCTGCAGCAGGTGGGTGAACTAGCTGGGGCAATGCTGGAGGGCTAGCACTAGTAGTGTGGGTTCGAGAGAGATGATGTGCTGACCAGCTTAGATATCACCCAGGCCCAGATCCAGGGTTTTGAGTTGGCCCACCCCTGCATCTAGCCTATCTGTGAACTGCTAAAGTGGGTAAAGGGGCCAGTTCTACAGATCCCAAGCTGCTGCAGGATCTTCATGAAACAGGACAACATATATACAAGAGGAGTCTGGGTGGGGATCCAGTATTGTTAATGTAGCAGAAGCCAGAGGTCCCAAGCCTGACCATGATTCATTACAGTGAACATTTGCAAGTAAAGATGTTTGAGCAAAACACTGTCACACACTGCATCTCCAGGGCAAGATGGATTGTTTGCTCTTTTGTTTCTTTTTTTGTGGGCAGGTTGCAAGGGCAGAGGGCAGATACAAAGAGACGGAGATGAGTGGGGTTGGGTACATGATGTGAAATAAACAAAAAAAAAATCAATAAAAAGTTTAAAAAGAGAAAAAAAGAAAAGAAAAAAAGGAGGAAAAGCCCACCACACCCAGCTGCCCCATGTACTTAATGAAAAAGTAGCACTGGTGGGTTCTAATTCTCTGGACATCATTTTAACTTTGTTTCTTGAGGCTAGGTGCAAACTTAAATCTTAGAGACTATGTCCCTCCTTTCCTTCCATCACCAGACAGTCTTATCACCCAGCACCAGACAGACTGTTGAACTTGCTGTGTAGCCTGGGTTCTCCTCACTCCCGACTCCGTCCGCCTCTTGAGTGCTGGGGTTGGAGGCATACACCACCACATCCTGACTCCCACTTTTCAAAGTCAAAGAGCCAACATAGTGGCATTTCCCTGCAGTCTCAAGACTCAGGAGGCTGAGATGGTAGCATTGCTGAGTCTAGCCTGGGCAAAGTAGGGAGATCTGATCCCAAGAGTCAAGGTGGGCAGATAATTTTTTTTTAAATGCTATGCAAAAGTAAAAAGATTTTTCTCAGGATTCAATCATTTGTATAAAAAGTAAAACAAAACAAAACAAAAAACCTCATTTAGCCCAGGCTGGCTCTGCTAACTCCCCACATACTTGAGGATGATGTTGGACTTCCTGATCCCCTTTCCTTCTCTTTCTGAGTGTCGAGTCTACAGGTGTGCACCATTGAACCTGCTTTATTTGACTGCTTGCTAGATACTGGACCCAGGGCTTCCTGAAGACTAGGTATGTGCTCCTTCTAAACTGTGCTACTTCCAAAGTCCTCAGGATTTACTTTTAACCTTAACCTGGGCACAAAAGGTTGATGCTTTTCTTTGAAAATTCTGGGGCTGATTGAAAATGGTTGCCTGTGATTTTACTGTGTGTTGGACATGATGAAAAATGTCACCTGATTGACCTCCAGGAATCCGTAGGTGGCGACCTAGGTGTAAAGATGAACTCATCTCTGATGGGTCCAAGGTACATGCTCCTTTGCAGGCAGGACATTTTGTGAGTTATTTATCAAAACAGTGACATAATACTGAGGGCAGGAAACCCAGTGGCTAGTGCATTATGTAGGAGACCTTTGGAATGAACCTTGCTCACAGACTTTGTTACAGCTGTCACTGCCCTGCCGAGTTTCCACACACTCCCACTTGTTGAGCCATGGCCTCTGAGTCTGTCAGCTGCTTCCCCACCCCTAGTACATTCTCTCTGGGTCTCAGCTTGGCAAATGAAACAGACCACAGAGAGAACTGGAGAGGCCGGAGGGAGTCTCATTCTGTACCTGTGTACCTTCTTCAGCAAGTGACCTCTAGTTAGTTGTTTGACCTCTTTCTGGTCCTTAGCTTCCTCACATTTAAAATAGATGATTTTTCTCTTTTCCATCTCTATCTACCCTCCTGCTTAGTTCTGCCTTTTCTGACGTCTCTCTCTATTTTCTTACCCACATTTTATTTCCTCCTCCTCTGACTTTTCATCTTAGGTCATTTCTCCTTAATCAATCCCCGGTTCATTTTTCTCCCATTCTTCTCTCCTGACCTCTCATGTCTTCCTCACATCAGAGTGACATTACTCTTGTCTGATGCCAGAGGCCTGGAGCTACTGCAAGTCATGGAGGAAGAGACTAGAATTTTTGTCCATGGCATAACATTTCAGCTGTCAGAACTCTTCAGTTCGCCTGTGAAGGGGGAGCGTTGTATATGTGATGTGTAATTAGGTGGCAAGTGAGTGTGTATGCTTTGTTAATCTCTGATGACAGCTGGGAAAATGACTTGAATATAATGAGTTTCCTATTTTTAATGTTGGGGAGATTGATTTTGCAATTGTTCTCCTTATTTTCTACATTTTCTATTGTGGGTAGAGTGCCACAGCATGTGTGTGAAGATCAGAGGACAGTGTGTGGGAGTCCTTCCTTCCACCATAAGAGTTTTGGGGCCTCATGTTGTCAGGCTTGGGAAATGCTTTACCCACTGAGACGCCTCAGCTGGATTGTTTGAGTCCTGATGGAGTGTTGCTGCATTAGCATTTCCATACCCTCTTGGCCAAAATGTTTGCCCTTGTGAAGTTTGAAGGTAAAAGGAAAGGTTTGATAGTGTGAAGCTCATTGAATGTAAGTGGGTCAGAGAGTTGATGAATTAAATACTTGAATATAATGATTAAAATCCTGTTATCTTCAGTTCCTCATTAGGAAAAATTTCATCTCTCCAGATTGTCTTTTGGTGTTAAAAACAGTGGCATATAGCAGAAACCGAATGTGAGATGTATGTGTAACTTCAGATTTCCTACCTGTCACATTATAAAAAGCAGCAGCAGAGAGGCTAGAGGTAGCTCTGTGGGTGAGAAGTGCCTGCTATGCAAGCACAAGGATCTGAGTTGGACCCCAGCACATGTGCACATCTTTAGCACTGCCAAGGATTGGAGCGATAGGATCACTGGGGTTTGTTGGCTGTCACACAAGCTCTAGGTTCAGTGAGATACTGTCTCAAAGAAATAAGGAAGAGGAGAGTAATACGCAGGAGACCTGACTTAGTCTGTCCTCTGCACATCAATTTAAGCATGTGCACCTGTACCACACAAGATGTAGAGAAGAAATCCACAAAATTCAATTAATATATTTAATTCAGAATATAGAATATCATTTCAACATACATATACATCACAATTTCTTCACTTTCTTTTTTCATACTAAGCCTTCCAAATCAAGTAGCTGTCTTCACTCATCTTATTAATAGCATTTAGTACTAGCCTGCTTGCAAATTCAATAGGCACATATGGTTTGAGGCTACTTGTAATAAACTCCAGAGTCTTAGAAAATGACTTCAATATTAAAAATCAAGTCTATATGTGTGTCTTACCTATGTGTATTATGTGCTTTAAGGTTCTAGAAAAGCTTGCTGTTACTGTGCAGGCATTCTGAGAGCTGGCAAGTAAACACCAGGACTGAGTGTTGCCTTGTCATACTCATGAAGTCGTCTAGTTTGTCATTTGTAGAGTGCTGAGCCAGGGTATCTCCCAGGTTTGTGAGAAGTGCTAGGTTATGCGAGTATAATGAAGTAAAAATATTTAGTAGAACACAGTGATGCAGTCTAAGCATATGAAAAGCTTTCCCTCACATGACTAGAGGAACTTTTTTTTTTTTTTACCACCTGTGTATAGCTGTTTTTATTTCTACATGTGAAGATGTGATTGGCTTAAGGAATCATTAACTCAATCCCTGTTCTGTATGGTGGGAACTGTAGTTGACTGACTTGTGATTGGGCAGGACTTGGTACCTATCAGTGTAAACACATGGCTCAGCCTGCCCCGTGCTCGTGCTTATCATCCTTGGAGAGATGGGGCTGAGGCATTTTGAGCAAATCTCATTGGTAAAGTGGTGTGTGCATTGCTTTTTTTTTTTTTAAAGACCTGTTTGCTTTCAGTTTTAACTGTGTCCCTTTCTGTGGCAGTTAGTACTTGGTCGTCCACAGAATAACTTTCTGTTTGTTGGTGCCTTCACCTCTGTAGAGTCATGCTTGATAAGTTTCTTTAGTTTAAGATGTTTTACCCAGAAGATAACAGTGAAGATGAGAAGAAGGTTCAGGCAAGCTCATTGAGTGAAACTGCAGGTGTTTACCATAGCAAGGCCCCTCCTGGTATTCTGGTGAGTTTCATTCATCCATGTCTTCTCTTTGCTTGAGGCTTAGTCTGGGTAGCACTGAGAAGGGACAGCACCTGCTAAATGAAAGTGGTGCTCCTTGTTTGGAAAATGTATTGCTGTGGTAAGTTTCTAATTTTTAAAATGTTACATAGAACAAAAATTTTTGGCTGCTCACTCTCCCTCCTTGCCTTTATGTTATCCTTATTCTGTTTGTTATTTTTTAATAACTTTATGCTTAGAAAAAAATGTGTTTGCTCTGAACTGAGAACTTGTCTACAACTAGATTTCAAAGTAATGTGTTGAGTTCTGTTCTTGCATCTCAGTGTGGTAGTTGAGGGGGTAGAAGTCACTTAAGTTTTATAGTTTTTATTGTCCTGGCTGAATCTCTTGTAAGGCTAAGCAAGTATTTTGAAACTGGCATTTTGTTTGGATATGTGATACAAAAGAATGACTGTAGGCTGTCCCTTTTATGACTATAAACAAACAAAAAATATGCCTGCAATATGTGTGGGGTAGAGTTTGAACTTTTTAATCTAGTTTTCTCTTGCTACAGGGTAAAAAGTCAAACATGGCTTTTAAGTTTGAGTTCTAGAAGTCTGTTAAGGAAACAAAGTCAAATGATGAAAAGATAATATTATCTAACTTTGCTGGTGGAACCTTAAAAAATTAATGTGTTTGAATACATCTTGTTTTAATTACCTTGGTTTTTGTTTTGCACGAGGTCTTGGTGTGTTGCTCATGCTGACTTTTTCTATAGGTTGGCCTTGAACTTACTATCCCCCTGCCTCAGCACTCCTGAGCGTTGGGATCACATTCCTGTGCCACTAGGGTTGGCTTAAATGCTCATTTTAAAGACAGAGGCTAAATAACTACATTCAGATAATCTGGAACTCCAAATGAAAGTACTGATGTTGTTGTATCTTCTCATTAAATTGCCTTGGTTACTTTTTTAAAAAAGCAAATTAGGTAGGTTGAACATTTTTATGAAAAACCAGAATGAAGTCAACAAAATAAAAAAATTCTGAAATCTGTTAACCTAGTTGATTTTGGTTTTAAAGGCATGAGAGTGTTTATGCTGCCTTAGAAGTTTGGCCATATTCTATCTGATATTTGCTTCTAGGTCTGAGGTCACCAGTGTCTCCATATAGACTTCACTCACTAGTGGCAGCATTAGTCGAGTATGAATATGAGTCATAAGCTTCTGTGGGAGGCGATTTTATTTTGAAGTCTATCATAATATAAAGGGTGTGTTCATATACATTTGTGTGCATTTGTCTTAAAGGTCAGAGGAAAGGATATGGACACATTTATTTCTCTGTGGAATATTTCTAAGGTCCACTTAGTGGTACCACATACAGACTAGACTGTCCATTGCAAGAGAATTTCTTTGATGTCTTGCTACTGATGTTTTCCAAGAGAAGCCAGAGACATTTGCTTAGACTGCATTTTGTTAACAGTTCCCTCTTATGTCATTGATGTGCCCTGAGTCACCATCCCACCCCAAGAGAATTTTCTGAATGGCTAGTGGCTAGCATACTAGATTTGATATCTGCCTTAATAAGCTATAATAATTTTCTAGGAGTTTGACTTTCAAACGAACATGGGTGTGTGCAGTAAAGAGTCTGGCTTTTAAACTAACCAGAGCTCTGAGGGTTGAATCAGGCAGACAGACAGAAGGGTAATAAGGCAGGAAGTCCTCTGTTTTCCTGACTACCAGACTTGTTGAGGAAAGTGGGTTTGGAGTCTGTTTAATGTCTTCACTCCACTCCCCAGCCCCTGCTCCTGTCAGGTCCTGATGAGCTGAGCTCCATGGCTCTCCTCCTCCTCCTCCTCTTCCTCTTCCTCCTCCTCCTCTTCCTCTTCCTCCTCACTCCCTGTACTCCCCAGGAGTACATTAGGGCCCAGCTCCTGCCAGGCCCTAATGAGCTGAGCTCCATGGCTTTCGTCCTCCTCCTCCTCCTCCCCCTCCTCCTCCTCCTCCTCCTCCTCCTCCCTGTATTGAGGAGCAGCACTAGCCTGCTTGTGCGGGCGTTTGCCCCTGCAGAGATCCTTGCATCTGAGAGAGTAGTCTAAAATACTTGGGCAAAGTGTGCTCTGGTAGACCCTCAGGCTGCTGACATGATCTTAAAGGAATTGGATACAATTCTTTAAAAGGTCTAAAATCTCACCCTTTTTGGGAAAGTATTTTATACCATTTATGTATTCTAACCCAATTCTACTGGGTTACAAAATCCACACAGTAGGAAAAGAAAACTGTAGGCTCACATTCTAGAGTAAATAGTTTCTTCGTGTGATGTTGCTTTTTATGTAATTGAGAACAGGGCAACTTTTGTTAGTTTTCATTGGTTTCATGTCTTATTGTAGAACTTTTTCCCTCTTCCTCAAATCCTATTTATGCTTCAGAGGACTTACCTAAATGTCTTATGTAAGTCATCATTCCTGCTCCTGATATTTTGTATTTTCTTAGCTATGATGAAATCCTATTTGTTACTGGGTGCCTTTGATAGACCATCTTAGCATTAGCTGCTGTCTATCTGGGAGGGAGCTTACCTAGCAGTGTGTATGTAAGTATGGTGTAAATATCTGTAAGTATGATGGCTCCTAGGCTCAAGAGGCAGAAGCAGAAGATGGGTGAGTTTGAGGCCAGCCTAGGCTATATGTTAAAACTATCTCAAAATGAAAAACAAAATAGAGGTAAAGAAAAAAATGAATCCACCTAAAGTGAACCCCGGGGCAAACCTGAAGAGAGTTGTGTGATCTCAGAAGTGTTATTACTTGCACAGATTGACTAGCAAACAAGCGGATCTCCATCTACATCAAGGGATACAAGAGCTGAGATTGTAGCAGTCATCTGCCACCTTATATTCCTTACTTCCTAACAAAGCACAGTACTATAGCCCATATAGGCTGACATCCATTCATGAGCTATATTTAAACTATATGGAAAAAAACCCCAATTCCTTCGAAGACAATGAAGCAGAAAAGAAAAAAAGGCAGGAAGTGTCACATTCAACTTTGGGAACTGAAAGCTTGCCTCTGGTCATCAATTTGAAATAAAGTGACATTTTGGAGTCAGTCATTTGAGGACTTGGGAAATACTGTACCTGTAGTGAGGTTGTATGCTGGTCCTAGGGATGTATTGATGTAAGCCAGGGAACACAGGATATGGAGTCCCTGCCTTAAGCCCTACTGTACTTTTCCCTCACAAATATGTACAGTACCAAACAGACTGAAGCAGTAGGGAGCCCAAGAATTGTTTGTTTTGTTTTTAACACACACATATACACACACACACTCACACGTACATTTTCTATTCCAGAATCTGCCTCTCTGGTTGCCACGTGTCCTCAGTCAGTCCCTTCCAACCTTCTTACTCTTTCCTGTTTTCATGGTCTTCACATTTCAGTGAATACTGTTCAGACATGCTGTGCCCTTAATTTTGGTTAGTCTGTATCATCTCAGGGTTAGATTTGGGTTTATGTTTTTGACAAAATACGACAGAAGCAATGAATCTGTTTTAATGAGTCATCTCTTGATTATTTGATTATGGTAGTGTCTGAAGGTCCCACACTGTAAAACTACTGGTTTTCCTTTTGTATAAAAGTGTGACTTGGCTACCTATAGTCACCAGAGAATGTGTAGGTGGTTCTGCTTCCCTTTAACCATGCTTTTAAGTACAACTGGGCCAGCTAAACAAAAACAAACTCAGAATTTTACTAAAACCAATTCTATTTTAACTCTAAGTGTAGCTTTCTAAAGAAGATATTATTCTATCAGACTTATTGATAACAAAATTCTTAGCCTTGAGTTGTTGAGAATGTCACTGAACTTTGGGCCTGCAAATGTTAATAGAAGTACTATGGTACTCTTTAAACTGCAGTGGTAATTCATGTGACTCATTGCTACCTGAGTCACCATGTTACCATCAGATGCAGGGAAGACCTTCAGCTTAGAGAATTGACACAGTTGTGCAGTTTCTCAGCATCAGCATCCCTTGGCTGTAGGACTTAACAAAGGCTGTTTTAAAGGGGGTGAGAGAGGGCAAGAAAATGGAAGAGAGAAAGATAAATGAGGTTTAACATATCTTCCCCTGGGGCTACATCTGCACGAACATTAGACTCTTTGGTCATCAAAGTACAGCTCCAGCCTGGGTACAGGCTAATCTTCCTGTAGGTTTTGTAAGCCCAGGGAAAGTGTTGATTCTAAAAGTCATATTAATTCTTGACTTAGAGGTCAATGCATAAGTAAAAAGCACCTCCAGTAAGGAGGGATGCTTCAAAGGAAATTGTTTATTGTATTACCAGTATATTTAATAGTAATCCCTGGGGTAGAAAGTATGGTTTCCATAGCAACTAAAACTGGATGATTGTATGTGGAAGCCAAAGGACCAGACTTACATGTTTATTTTAGAGAACTTGAAGTTATTAATGACCACTACCAAAATAGAATAGCTGTATAGTTACCACATTGCGAGTAGAAGGTTTAAGACTGGGAGTGTGAGGGAGAGAAAGTTGAGAACTTGACCCTTTAAACATATGTTTCTCATCATAACATTATATCTGTCTACAGGTAATAAAAGGCCTGTCTTTAATGTTCACTAGAATGGAGAGATTCATCATGGCCTTTTGTGTTTGTTTTATTTGGGGGTGGTGAGTGGGGTTCAAGACAGGATTTCTCTGTGTAGCCCTGGCTCTCCTGGAACTCACTTTGTAGACTAGGCTAGCCTCAAATGCAAAGAGATCCTCTTGCCTCTGCCTCCCAAATGCAAGGGCTAAAGGTGAATGCCACTATGCCCCATCATGGCTTTTTAAAGCCTTTTGAAATTTCTTCTTCCTCTTCTTCTCCCTCTTCTCCCTCCTCCCTTTTCTTTCTTTCTTTATTTTATTTATGTGAGTACACTGTCACTCTCTTCAGACACACCAGAAGAGGGCATCAGATCCCATTACAGATGGTTGTGAGCCACCACGTGGTTGCTGAGAATTGAACTCGGGATCTCTGAAAGAGCAGTCAGTGCTCTTATCTGCTGAACTATCTCTTGCAGCCCTTGAGATTTCTTTTTACACATATCTCTGAAAGTTCCTAAAAGACAATGGCATACCAGAAGATGTGACTGGGCCTGTCTTCTGTGAAGTACTTGATTTCAAGTGGGAGGCCTGTCCTCTGGAGGCCTGATTTTTACACCTAACACAGTTCATACCATATGTCTTGTCTAATGCTGAGGGTTAAATACTCATCTGCAAAGGTGAGATTAAAGTGCTGTGACTGACATGTGCTTTGTTAAGGATGTCTGAGGAAATAAAGAATACATGCTTTGACCATCAGTACATATCTCTCACAGTACATTAAGTACTGTAAACCAGAAAACTGTCATTTTGAAAATAATCTGAGAAGTGATTTCTTTTTAACAGAAAATTCCCCTGAGCACATTGAAGATATCTTGAAAACAGTAGTTGCAAAAACAAATTTTACAACTCTTATCTAAACAGCAGTGCAGTTCTTACTCCTAAAGTATTTAACCAAATAAAATCCTAAAACTTTGCCTTTTAATTGTCAAGAACTAGGAATACCCAAGGTGAAAGGGTAAACTAGAGTACATTTATATCACAGACCAAACTACTAGCTAGGCATGGTAGTACTTGCTTGTAATCCCAGCATGCAAGAGGCAGATATCTCTCTTCTACATAGTAAGTTTGAGGCCAACTAAGATGACATAGTGAGTGATCTTATCTCTAAAAACCAATCAAAACCCCACAACAACAACAAAAACAAACAAAAAAATTGTACTAATACTTATAATACTTTTTAAAAAAATCCTTAGATGCATTGTGCTAAATACAAGAAATCCTTACATATTGTATGATTTTGTTTGTATAAAATCAGGAGACTAAGGACAGAAAATAGGTAGTTGGAGGAGGAGAGATTCCACAGAGGGGGATTGAGAGACTGGAGGAGGGTTGATCTGATTGTTCTGTATCTTGATTACTATGATTATATACATGCTTACTTAAAATACACAGGATCCTAACGCCCACATAACATCTGCCACACTCTCCTGGCCTCTGTGCACCTCCATGCAGACATATGTACATATATGAATACATCTTTTTAAAAACATATATAAGTATACACTAGGAAAGAATGAATTTTATTGTTTGTAAAGTCTATTTTGAATAGTCTAAGGTATAGCTATTTGAAACCTTAAAGTTGTATTTCAGAAAAGAGTCAATATATAAGCATTTAGCTAAAACTTTTCCTATGTAGATAATCATTCCATAGGTTGAATTTCAAAGTCTTAAAACTTATTACATTTTCTAGTAGTTTTACTTTTTATATTTCTCCTTATTTGTTAGCCAAGTTAGATGTTCTCTGTACACAAGCCAACTCATACATTGGACATGAAGACTGGGCATATTTTATTTGAGAGATAAGAACTAAATTATTGGAAAACTTCATTATAAGACATTGTCCTGCAGTTAGAAGTGAGAGAAATGGGGTAAAAATATAGATAGGGACATGATTTCATTATATGGTACTATGATAGCATTAAAAAAGGACAGGGCATGCCAGTGTTGTGGTGGGAGATTGGGGAAAGAAGTTGATACTCCCTCTCCTATATGCTGCTTGCCATGTTAGAGATCTGAAGATGTGTATAAGAATGAGCATGTAGCTTTCCTACTCTATTCTAAATATGGCTACTGAAGAAAATACCTTGGCACATTGTTGAATTTTAAAACTATAGCTCTAACATTCTTGAAGCCATGTTGTGTAGACTGTAATGTTGTGTGTTGAGATAACCCTGGCCCACCTTTCATTGTGTAACTGTCTATAGTCTGGGATGATGACTTGTCACCTAATTACCCACAATGACTGCCACAGGAACTTCCTTTTCAGACCAGCAGACTCTCTTGTCTGCAGTTTTCTGCTGGGCCACTTAAGGGTTCTTCAGAATGCTCTGTATAGATGTCGTTTGTTCTCACGGGTATATTTTGAGACTTAACATTATGAGGTGAGTGTCTTGTCACTGTCTAAGTTAGATCTATGCAGGTTTTCCCAAGGGAGGCTGTTGCTAGTGTCTGGAGAAAAGTATTCGGTTTTTGTTGTGTGAACATCACTTTTAGGACTTTGAGTTGACTGTACTGGTATCTAAAAAGTGTGTGTGTGTGTGTGTGTGTGTGTGTGTGTGTAGACAAGTTGGGGGCGCTTTCACAGGCTTGCAGCTGTCTTGCTGTGTCCTCACATAGCAAGGTAAAAGGATACTGGCTTTGTCTTTCTATAGGACACCAGTGAGGAGAGGCACTTCTGTACACTCTCGTGACCTCATCTAAACCTGATTACATCTAAAGGCCCTTCTACAAATACCTTCATATAAGGCTTCAGTGCATGGAGTAGGGGTAGGAGGCACATAGAAACATCCACCCTATAACATTACCCAATGTATCTGAAGTTTCAGTTTCTTTATTTCTTAAAATACTTAGAGACCAGGCGTCGTGGTGCACACCTTTGATGGGTATCTGTGAGTTTGAGGCTAGTTTAGTGTACAAAGTAAGTTCCGTCCCTGACAGCCAAGATCACACCATGAAATCCCTTCTCAAAATAAGGTCTATAACTGGGGTAAGTGGGCTCTCTGAGAGTAATGCTACTAGGTTTCCTGTGTAGTCAGCAGGTTGTTCCAGTCGTTTCTGGGGTTAGTACCTGTTTCGGTCCAGGCTTCCATATACTTTTGGGGTTTTTTAATCCTACAAAATTTAAACCTAAGGGCTTCATGCTTCTCAAGAGAAAACAAGTTTCTTAACAGCCTACATTTTTCTACATTTAGCAACTAAATTTACACAATAGATTTTCATGTATAGCAGCATATTTCTTAACCACAGTAATTAAAATCATCCTGAGTAGATGTTGTTAGACTTAATTATGTATTGTATGCTCCAGTTGATGTAAGCTTGTTACATATTTAGAACATGGTTGTTTATGGCTGAATATAGATGTTTAAAAGTAGCCATTTTCAGTTTCTTTTTTAAAGTCTATACTATTACGATGTTATTTTACAAATTGTGACAGTATTCATTTTATCATTACCACCATTGGTCAGCCATATAATTGACTCTGTGTGCTTAGTGTGGTGCAGCAGATAAAACAGCATATTGTAAGCGTGTGAAATTTAAGAGGACAGGAATAGTCAGGTGTGGTAGATAGCAAAAAACATTTCTGGTAAAAGAGGTGATGAGTTGAACTACCTCCAAATGCATTTCACCTCAGTTCTGGAGAAACTCTGTCTTTAACATAAAATGACTATATACCATGACCACAGAAATGGGAACAAAGATCTCCATTTCCTTCCCTTAGTGAGATGAGGACTCTTTAATGCCATAGACAGATACTCGTGGAGCAGAACAGTGCATGAAAAGATGTTCAGCATTGTTAGGTATTAAAGAAATGCAAATCTTTGTAAAATGTCATGGCTAAACCGTAATGGTGTATGGATGCCAGATGATTTCACCTTATAGACATTGCTGGTGGGAAGATAAAATGGTAGAAATTCTGGAAAGTAGTCTGATTGTTCTAAAACAGCCATGCCTGTAGTTGTTTGCAATGGACAAGCTGCACTCAGTTGTACACAAATGGTGTGTGGATACTTAAAACTGTGGTTTTATCTGTAATAGCCAGGAAGTGCAGTTACTTGTCCTCCAACTAGTAAAGAGGTTTGGGGGTTTTGTTTTGTTTTGTTTTTAATGGTCTAAGTCTAGACCATGAAATACTGTGCAGCAATAAAATAGAATGAGTTCATTGATACAGCCATCTGGATAAGTCTCCAGAAAAATATGAGGGAATGAAGGCAGTCCTAAAAGGCTACACACTTCATGGTGCTGTTTATACGACTTCCTTTCTAAATGGCAGACATTTCAGAAATAGAGAACATAATTAATGTCAGGGACTGGGGAGAGAAAGCAAGAGAAAAATGTATGTGACTGTATGGGGCACAGGATCTTTATGTTGATGGTGGTATTTGGGTTCTTCATAATCCCAACTCCATCCCAGACTGGGTTTCTCTGTGTAGCCCTGGCTGTCCTGGAACTCACTTTGTAGGCCATGCTGGCTTCAAACTCAGAGACCCACCTGTCTCTGCTTCTTGAGTACTGGGATTAAAGGTGTGCATTAACACTGCCTGGCATGTTCTGGTCCTAACCTGAGACTGTTGACATCCTGCTTGTGATATTTTGCTGGTGCATCCCAATTAACACCAAGTACAGAGCATTCAGTTGAGTAGAGGATTTGGGGGAAACCATATTTTTTCTTAGAGCTCTGAAAGTCTACACTGATCTCATAGTAGTTTACTTTTGTTTATTTGGTGTTTTAGAGGTAGGATCTCATGTAGCCCAGGCTGTCTCTGAACTCGTGATCCAGAAATGATAATTATTAAAAACATAATGAGCCAGGTATGATGCACTCAGGAGGCAGAGGCAAGTTGATCTCTGTGAGTCAAGGCCAGCATGGTCCTCATAGTGAATTCCAGGCCAGCCAGGGCTACATAGTAAGACCATCTCAAAAAGAAAAGTACAGTGAAAATACAGTGAGATAATCCATGAGTGTTCTGATGAAATAGTATTTCTGCTGCACACAGTATAGTAATGACTCTTAGCTGTTTATTGGTTTTAGCTTGTTTATTGGTAGTTCATTTGATAATTCTTTATTCAAGAAATAATTATTGTCAAATATAGTAGCACATGCCTGCAATCTGAACATTTGAGAGACTAAAATTGTCTTGAGTTCTAGGCCATCTTGGCCACAAAGAGACCCTAGAGAGAAAAGATTGATCAGGTGTGGTGGCACCTTTAATCCCAGCATCCAAGAGGCAGGGGCGTGAAGATCCCTCTGAGCTCACAAACAGCCTAGTCTACATTTTGAGTTTTCATGCCAGCCAGGACCGTACAGTGAGACTCTGTCTCAAAAAATAAAAATTTCAAAAATTAAGTATTTGATGTGTGCTTAATCTGTCCTTGCTATTAAAGCTAAAGCAACCATCCCCATCCTAAAACCAAAGCTACCTGTTTACAATTGTTTCACAGTTATAACATTTTCTTTATAATTATGACATCTCTCCACCTTAGGAGATCGTAGTAAATTTGGCTCCTTATGTACATTGCTCAAAGCAAGCTCTTAGGTATGTGCAATTGGAAACCTTGGCATACCCAGGGGAATAATCAGGGTTATATGCTTCAGGCTGCCAAACAGCTAGACCCCTGGTTACAGTTATCTCTGTATAGACTCTTGAGTGGAATCTGTTTTGCCTTAGGCACTGCCCATCTCTGGCAGGTAGGCTGAGTTATGTGCAGATGAGACCTGGCAGGTCCCCTTCATTTTTTTAGGGGATCAGCACTTTGTTCCTGTTCCACCAAGGACTTACCTGACAACACAGAATGTCTCTCTAGAACTTTGCAGAGATGGAACTTTGAGCTTAGGGCAACCAGAGCTGGTTTAGACAGGCCACTCTACGCAGTTAATAGTTTGGACTCAGTACTCCTAGAGTCCAATAAAAAAAAATTGACTTCTGGATTAGCCTAAAACTGGAGGGTTTCTCTGATCCGACATCAAGGGGAAGGACTCTCCGTGGATTTGGCTTTAACATTACGTTAAGGTGTCAGCTGAGTGATGGTGTGTTCAACTGCTGGAATGAGATCTGACAGCCTGAGGACTAACGGGTTTGTTTTGTTGTGGGTTTGGTTTTTCAGTGTAAGAGTTGGGATAAGGGGTGAAGCCAGGTTTAGATGTACCTCCTCTCCTTTGAATTGCAGAGCTCTGGTGATCTTGACTTGAGTAATGAGTTGAAGTTGAGAAACAAAAACCCCTTTTGTGCTCTGAACATTGTGGGACACAAGCATTATGTCCCATTGTGTTGTTGAGGTTCTGAAGTGATGTTATGTGTGTTAGTCCTGGGGCAGCTCACCACAGTTTGCTTGATGCAGCCTATATCTCAACTCTCAGTTGTATCTCTTGTTTCTCTGCAAAGATGGAACTCTCAGTTGTATCTCTTGTTTCTCTGCAAAGATGAATCCCTTATTTCTCTGTGAAAATGAATCCTGAGATTTTCTTGGAGGTGGCAATCCCCTGGGCCTTTTGTGGTTGGCTGCTGTGGTCAGAGTGGATATAATGCTGCAGGCCCAGAGCTATTGGTGGAGGGAGATGGAGTCAGTGGAGTCCATGAAGACAGGTGGCCCCACCCTGCGGTGTGAAAGGAAATGGAACTTCCGCAGCCTCAGGCCCCACTTAGAGGCACTTCCAGTCTAAGATTTCTCTCCTCTTGTAGAGGTGTGTGATGTAGCTGGGGCAGCAGGAGAGTAATGGGCTCCGAATAGCAGATGAGACTGTTTACTCAAGTTCTTTATGTCATTGCTATTAGTTGTCCAATTTAGTGCTGACATCATTTATTTTCTTACAGTCTCAAACCATGAATTATGTGGGCCAGCTGGCTGGGCAGGTGCTCGTCACTGTGAAGGAACTCTACAAGGGCATTAATCAAGCCACTTTGTCTGGGTGCATCGATGTGGTTGTGGTGAGGCAGCAGGATGGCTCCTATCAGTGCTCACCTTTTCACGTGCGCTTCGGGAAGCTGGGTGTCCTGAGGTCCAAGGAGAAAGTGGTGAGTGTGCAGGTCACCATGGTGATCTAGCCCCTTCCTCTTACTCTTTTTTTTTTTTTTTTTTTTTTAAACTTGCATGCTATTGAAGATCATGGTAAGAAACCGATTTTTTAAGTACTGCTTTTGAAGTGGCTTCTAAATTCAAAAGACTCTCTTATAGAAAGTTTCTCCAAATGAAAAAGAAACTGAAATTATGAAGAAACTCAGAACAAAACTGAAGATCGTTACAAACGAGGAAGTTGGGCTTATTCTGAAAAGAGATTTTACTTTACTTAATACAGCACTTTAAAATAGT
The DNA here is from genome assembly GCA_019843855.1 of Hylomyscus alleni. Classification (NCBI taxonomy): domain Eukaryota; kingdom Metazoa; phylum Chordata; class Mammalia; order Rodentia; family Muridae; genus Hylomyscus; species Hylomyscus alleni. The sequence continues at coordinate 23,507 of JADRCC010162588.1, forward strand.
GTAGGGCCAGCAAGATAATCCAGTAGTAAAGGCTCTAGCCATCAGTCCTGATTACCCAGCTTTAAGCCCTGAGACACACGTGGTGGAACAAGAGAACATACTCAGAAGTCATCCAGTGACCCGCCACATGTACCTTGTGGCTCATGTATGCGCTTTTTTTTAGTTTTTTTCAAGTCAGGGTTTCTTTCTCTGTGTAGCCCTGGCATGTACACACTTTAAACCCTCATTTTTTTTTTTTTTTAAAGAAGCTCTCTAAAAATAATGCAGTCTGGAGATATATAGCTTGGTCAGCAAAATATCTGCATAACATGCACAAAGCCTATCTAGGCACTGAGGAGGTAGAGACAGAAGGACCAGAAGGACAGAATCATTCTCAGCTTAGCCACATAGCAGATGTGAGGCCAGCCTGAGATACATGACAACCTATTACTTTATTGATTGATTGATTGATTGGTAGATACATACATACATACACATATATGATATTATTGTACTAATTATGAGTAGGTAGACTCATGTAATCAAGTGTAGATTATATTTATTTAAAAGAAATAAATGCCCCAAATGAATGTTTGTATTTTTCCTCTTTTGCGTTTAATGGGGGGAGGGGTGATGTTTGGGTGTTTTTAAATTATCGTTTCTCTCAAGTATTGGGCAATAAGAAGGTTTTTGAATTGTGTGTGTGGTAAGTTTTAAAACTGAGTTAATGATAAAACTTTGTACAGCATGTATTTGGCAACTTTTCACTCCCACATTATCTATCCAGATAATGTCAGCAACTCTTATTAAGATTTAGAGCTCTGTCAGAGCACTTGTCCACTGGGTAGCACAGGTGTGTGTGTGGGCTGAAAGAACAACATGTACAAGTTAAAGAGTTTTTTTGCTGGTGTTTTTTGGATATACATCTCCCTCTGCTTAGGCTTTAGGTTTTTGAAAGTAAAAGAAAATGGGTTTCCAAAACTAGACTTTATTTTTTTCATTCTGAAAAAACCATCTTTTCGGGTGTTACGAAATCATTTCCCACTGGATTTTTCAGACTAGCCTTTGCTTGATCCCATTAGAAAGCAGAAGCAGAAGCAGAAACAGCTCCAGTTTTACTTCTTGACCTGGCACCTTCTACTCTAGTAGAAGCAGTGTTGTCCAGCCATAGTTAGTGCCTTTTTTATTTGTTTTCTTTGTGATTTTTGTAGTGACACTATTAATACTTTCATATTAGAGCTACTTCTCGATAGATGTTCAAGGATCTGTTTGTAAAATTTCTTTTGGGGGTCTTCCCAGAAGTTCTCTGCCACCTCACCATACCTGCCCCCC
>JADRCC010162592.1:0-16974 GCA_019843855.1 Hylomyscus alleni
CCCCCCCCCCCCCCAGTGCTGCCAGGCCTTGGGTAGGTGGCTCAGCCCGCAGCACCCCAGCCTCACCCAATCCCATATACTAAAGCCCATCCATGAGTAGCCCTGCCCTGGTTCTGTCTTCCCAGGCCTAGGCTCTCCATCTTACCTTTCGGCCCACGCTGTATGGTCTTTTTCAGGGCCATTTCTGCTCCCATTCCTACAGCCAGCACTAACATCCCAGCTCTCCCTCCCTCCTTCCCAACTCTAGGGTACCCCTCGACCCTCAGCTTTCTCTACCCAGATGTGGAAGCCTGGAATGGATATCCCTGGATTTGGAGAGCTGGTAATCCCAGGCTGAGCTCGGGCACCAAAGTGTGCCGAGACTGTTATCTTGGGAGGTCCTTGGCCCCTTGGCCCGAGCGTCTGGGGACGGTCTCTCACTCTGGCTGTACTTGTTGCTATGTGTCATCTTCCTCAGGTGTCTTTCAGATAAGGCCAGAGATGACAAGGACAGGGCTTGCTGTGGGCCTGCTAGGCGTCTTCTGCAGCTGGCAGAGGACCACCACTAGGCCAACCTGGATAAAGCTCCACCCATTCCCTTCTGACTGCAGACCCACCTGGTATTTGATAAGCATGTTGAAAAACTCATCCCCTGGCTCCTGGGGGTCCCCGTCGCCTCGGAGGTGCCCCACATTGTTGAGGGTGATGCGTAGCCCAGGCAGACTGCCCACACTAGCCCTCTGGTCGTCCAGCCGGCGGCTCTGGGAGCTGGCAATGAGGTCAAAGAACTCCTCAGTCTGTGGTGAAGCTGTCACGGAGGGCTGAGCTGCAAGGGACAGAAAGTGAAAGCTGGAGAGGGGGCCATTAGTGATGCTGGCATCTGGGGCTGGCCCAGCCTTCCCCAAGGGAATATGGTCCAACTAAATCTCCTATGCCTGCCTCTAACCATGTTGCCCCTGCCCTGCCTCCCACCCCTGCCTCCCAGGACTTCAGGAGATGACAGGAGAAAGCTTTGGCCTCCCACACACTCAAAGGCTGGGGTGCATAGACATTTCGTGTTCTTCAGGGTGGGGTAATTACACACTTCTGAGGATGCAGCCTCAGAGACAAGTGTGGAGGGAGGGAGTTCTGGATGACAGGGGCCCTTTGCAGCCAGCTTCTATGGCTTGTTGGGGGTTCCCAGGCTTAGTGCTGGATCTGGCTGGTGGACCCAACCCAGGCTCTGCGCTCACCTGATCTATCCTCCAGGGTTGGGGCAGCTGTGGCCTCAGCAGCCCCAGCCTGGCCTTCCTCCAGGGGACAGCGCTGGTCATCCATACGACTGCTCTGGAACTTACTCAGCAGGTCAAAGAAACACTCCTCGTCAGAGGATGGGGCCCTGGGAATGCCCTGGGGTGGGGGGAAACATCAATTCAGCCCTCTGTGCCTCAGCCTCCTAGACCTTTGGCAGGACTGCCCACCCTGACCACACACCTTTCTAAGACCTAGGGTCTCAGGACTCTCCCAGGTGCTACCACCCCTCACGCAATGCCTCCAAACCTTCCCCGTCTCCTGTCTCCACTTCTGTGTCTGCTACCCCACAGCCAGACTCAGCCACTTCCTTGCCTTGCTGCTATCTTGGCCTGGGCCACCCCTTCCCTACCCAGCTTCAAGCCTGGACTGTCCTCCAGGCTGACCCAGGTCAGAAGCCACCATCTTCAGGAAGCCTCCTGTACTCCATCCCAGAGGGCCCTGTCAGTCGTGCAGAGCTCTATTCTGTGCCGAGCCCTGATCCGGCTACCCTCCAACATTCAGTCAGCAGGCCTCTGCAAGCATGGACCTGGGATGGCCACTAGGTATGTGATCTCAGTAGTCAGTCAGGAGGCAATGATGGAAGGATCCATCGGGCATGGAGACCAGGGTCGGTGGGTGGGGAAGGTCTTCTTGCCTCTTTCTGGGTTTATACTGAACAACAGGTCCTACACAGTGCCAAGCTCGAAAGACAGCAGCTGTGTGGGAGCCAGTGTATGAGGGAAGATGCCAACACCCCTAAATCCTCTGTCGGCTGGCTAGGGGAGGGGCCAGGTGGCTGAAGGGCAAGGGCTGGACCTCCATAGGAGCTGAGGGTGGGGATACAGATGCCTACTGCTGAGAGTTCCTTCCTGAAGAGGACGACCTTTCTGGAGTCTATACTGGGTTCTGGGTCCCTGGGATGGCAGATCCGAATGGCAGGATCTGTCCTTCAATGTATGGTAACTGAGTGGGGGTGTAGCCTACAGCCTAGGTCAGGGAGGACTGTCCTAAGCCTAGGCAAGTCACAGGGGTTGAGGAGGCTATGAACCCTGAGCATCAGGTGACTAGAGCAAGCTGTCCCATTCCAGACTCAGTTTACATATCCTTGGAGGAAATGGCCTTGGCTTTGGCTTACCCTGCAGGCTGGGCCTCAGACACCTGGTCTAGAGTCCAGGACTGGCAAGGGATGAGATGGGGTCCACTTGATGTGAGAAGCTGGGACCAGCAGCCCACCAAAGTCCACACAAAGAGCAACGAAGTAATGACTGGGAAGGCCTGGCTCTGCAAAGCTGTGGCCTTCTGAATACAGGGAGACTCCTATCATATGGCACATCCCATGTCTGGGATTTCCCTGTGCACAGAGGCACAGGCACAGAAAGATCTGGCAGCCTACCTAAGGTCACACAGAGGGAAGAACAAAGCTGGATCCAGATACAAGCAGACTTGGTGGACAACCCCAATTTAGAACTGAGTTCGGGATTCTGTCACATGGCAGAGAAGAGAGAGACTCTTCTGGATCTGGTCCCCAGGTTGACCTTGCTGCCTTCAGGACTTTTGTCCTTCTATGACTTAAATAAGGCTGGCAGCCCAACACTGTCAGAGCCAAGAGAGAAAAGAACACTGACAGCCCTAGCCCCAGCCAGAGGACAACTGAACACCTGGGCTGAGTGGAGCCTGCAGGCTCGGCAGGGACTAGCCTGTACCCGCTGAGGCCAGTAGGGGCTGCACAGGTGTCTCTGGAGGATTGGACACCTGCTCAAAGAACGCTGCTTACCTGCCTGCCTGCCTGCCTGCCTGCCTGCGGTAGAGGTCCAAGCTGCACCATAGAAAGGGTCTGGTTAGCCATGCACCCCCCCCCCCCCACACACACACTGCTCCAGACTTCTCGGCTTGACAGAAGCTCTGGAAGGATCTGGATTTGCTCTGAGACTCTTCTTGCCCTCACTCCCCAGCTGTCAAGATTCAGTGGAATCATATCCGGCTGGAGACTTGGAACTTGGACTTCCTATGCTCCCTGACCTGCCCCCCCCCCATACCTCCTCAGGAGCATGCTCCAAGGTCTGAGACCATAGGCCCCTGTGTAGGTCCTGTGAGGACTGTGAAGTCTCCCTGTCCACCACCTGAATAAATCTCTCCTTTGCCTCAAGGCCTAGTTCCTTCCCATGGATCTGAGTTCCTCTTGATGTCTAACTGCGATCTCTTCTATTTTAGTTAAGCCCAGTTCCTAGAGAAGTGTACAATCCTGGGCTGGCCCACCCTTACCTCAACTGACCTAAGACCCTGTATGCCCAAGGACCCACACTCACGCAGGATCACAGGCTCCCTCCAGCCGCAGCAATCAGAAGCTGTATGGGTGCCAGGCCACGTGCAGCCTGGGCAGGATGCCAAGGTGCCAGGCACAGCTGCTACCACCTGCCCGAAGTACCAAGTGCCTCCTCACTGCTGTTGCTGGGACTCACGGTCTTTGCCTGATGCTTAAATAGGAGCCCGGGAGAAGGCTGGGCTCTCCCAGTACCCGCCCTCGCTGCTGCAGCTCACGAGTGCTACACACACACACACACACACACACACACACACACATACACCCTCACTCACACACACTCACACACCCTCACTCCGTAAACACTGAGCTGGCTTTCCCCAGCTCAACAGAGCACACCCCTCGAGGCCTGTGGGTGGGCATGCTGAAGGCTGTGGGGGTGGACAGCTTATTTGAAAGCCCTTTCCCACCCAACCCCTGGGCCCCTGGGTTTCCTTCCAAAGCTAAAGCTAGGCCCCTAGAGAAGCAGTCTCTTCTCTCAGCTTTGCTCCTGAGGCCACCCAGAGTGACTCCCATTCTGACCTGGGGAGCCCTTGACATTGGCAGAGTGGCCTCTTGGTTCTACCACAACCTTCCTCTGAGCCCAGGGGTAAGAGACTACGTGTTCCCTTTCTAGCTCCCTGTGATAGGAATAAAGTGGGATGGATTGGAATTGGAGGCAGCCGCCCTGGCAGGAAGGGTGGGCTCCAGGCACTAAGAATAACCAAGGCTTCTGCAGCACAGGCCACCTGAGCCTGTGGCAGTGGGAGGGTGTTACATGCTACTTCCTAGAGCCTCGGGACCTGAGTGCCCTGCACAGAGACTCTTAAGACTAAATACAGACTCTTTCTCTGGATCTCTGGCAGGTCCCACCCTCCACCCACTGGCCACCAGTCTTTTATCTGTCCAGTGAGATACCCAGCCTACTATTTCAGGAAAGCTGAGTACTTTCCAGGAAGTCTGAGCTTCCAGGCTATGCAGTGGGTCCCTGCTGGGCCACACCAACCCCCTGCCAGGTCTGCAGTCTAGCTTTGATCAGGATGCCCAGGTAGAGTAGGTGGCACCTCCCTGCCCAGACCTGTCAGAACACTGGGCAGATGCCAGCTCTCTGCTGTCCTTTCCATACGGGGTCCACAGTGTGCACTGCCACCCAGCATGCCCTCCACAGAATGCCATTGCCCATGGACGGAGCATGTGCCCCCCTCTTACACAGTCCTGCCCTGTGAGCAAGCTTGGGGCCTTCCCATCCTTCTCCAGCCATCCCTCACATCCCTCAGCTCAGGGCCACCACTCTGCAACTTAGGAGACTCTCCAGGTGGCCTCTCAGACGCTGAGACACATTGCGGGGTTGCTGGCTGCACCACTTCTCAGGCTTGAGGCAGAGGGCTCCCAAACTGGTGTGCCTGTCTGGGTTCCTTGAGTTTGGGCCGGTACCCAGCCAACTCTGGAACCTTGAAAGCGCCTGCTGAGGGGTGGAAAGTATACCTGGAGTGGGCTGTGTAACCCAGCTCCTTAGCTCGGGCAGCCAGGTCTCAAAGGTCCCAGTAAGGCAACAAAGAGGCCTGGGACACAGAGGTTGGCTGAAGACTAGTGACAAAGGTGGAAACCGAGTCCCACAAAGAGACAGAACCTACCTGCAGCAAGGCTGACTTGGAATGCCTATGAGGCTCCCGGAGGTGCACCTAACAGTTATGAGCTCTGTGCCCTCGGAGTGCCTGGATGAACAAGCCAGCCAGAAGGCCCAGCAGCTTACAGCTTTGCCTCCCTTAGTCACCAGCTCAGCCTTGCCTTGCTTCCAGGCTCGATAGGCAGAGAGGGAAGAAAAGCCTTCGTGGTCACATTCACAACTGTCCCCTCAACTCAGGAGGCACCTACCGTACGAGGCACCTGTACCCTTACATCAGCACTGTCCAGTGGAGAGTGGCTACCCTCCCGGGGTCTCCTCTCAATGGCATCCGGACCTTCCTGGTACTTCCTGCTCCTCATGGGGAGGGGAAGCGAGTCCCTGCCTGGACCCCTCCAGTCCCCTGTGTGGTGGGTCTCTCCATTCTGCTCCTGGAGAGGGAAAGGCAGATTGGACATGGGCTAGGACAATTGAAAGTCAAAGTGACCTCTTGGCAGTTATCCCAGCTGCCCCAGCTTCATGCCCCAGCACAGAAGGCACTCAGTCTCCGAAGGAAGACGCAGGACAGAGGGCATAAAACAAGGCCACAAAGACATCTGAGTGGTGCCAACTTCCTTAAATGCCAGCCTTCTGGTGCTAGGCAACACAGATGACCACAGGTGTTCCTGACCTTGAACTCATGCTCCAAAGGCTGTTTACAATTAGAAGATCAGAGAGTCTAGGATACTGCCTAGGGCCACATAGTTCCCACACTAGTCTTCCCCCCATCCCCCCCATTTGGGATTTGCCAGGACCCACCAACTACTCCAACAATAACATCTGTTCTCTGCGCCCTCCCCGCTCCCACCAAGAGTCCAGCGGCAGGGAACAAACAGGAACCCAGGACATGCCACTCAGGGGAAGGTTCACGAGTGAGAGTAGAATCAGACCACCTCATGGTGGAATGGTGGCAAAGAGGTTCCTGTAGGGCCCCAAGCTGCTGGAGAGGAACATTTATCTCCCAGGAGACAGGACCCAAAGAGCACGCTGACAGCCCAGCAAACACTGCACACTAGGCTCATTAACCTCGCGTCCATATGCTGACTATGTCTCTCCTGCCATCTGTTCCTAAGTCCCCAGCTCACCCGGTCCAGGGGGAGCCGCAGCAGGTCCCAGGTCTCGGCACTCAGCCTCTGTGTCCGTTTGGGTCTTGCTCCTGGAAAAGATCACAGCCCATCAGCAGTACTGCACCCCAGGGCCAGAGCTCATACACCCCTTCTTGTGAAGGGAAAAGGCAGCCTCTCCCTGAGTGTCCACAGAGTCACTGGGGCACGAGATGAGCCAGGCAAGGAATGAGGACACATCTGACCCCGAGAAAGGTGCAGCAGAGCCAGCTTTGGTGTGGTCCCCCCCACACACACCCTAATGGGATTCTCCGCCAAGCTCTGCTTCCTATCAACTTAGCTGGCACAGGTCCTTCTGCCTGGAAGGCAGCCAGCATACTCCTAGGATCCTCTCCATGAAGCCATACCTGGTCTCCCCATCCTACCTCCTGAACCCACATGAGGAGGGGGCAGGGAGGAACCTCTGGGTCTCTGAGGCTCACTGTGGACAACCAGGGCTGAGGTAGCAGTGACATGGTTCAAGGCTCAGGTCAGTCCTGCTTTAGGGAATCCTGGACACAGCAACCTGGGGTGGGGCCCAGCCTGGCAGATGGTTTGAACCAAGCCCTGAGCTCCCACAGGAGACATGCTGTCAGCCCCCAAGTCCGAAAACACAGGTAGGTAGGGAGGAGCTACTGCCTGACCCCAGGGTCACAGGCTGCTCAGTGCCACCACCAGCCCTAGGGTCCCTGACCTTCATTTTCAGCTGGCCTGGGAAGCAATTCTACTCTGGTTCCCAGGTCCTTTTCTAGCACAGGCTGTGATGGGAAGGAGACTGGGTAAACGTGCCTCGCTCAGGTAGCTGCTTTGACCACCTGTAACACCCAGGTCCTGGAAGAGTCAGCCAGCCAGTCTGTACACAGAGCAGAGCCAGGTCAGCCAAGCCACAAATGGACAATTCTTTTTTTTTTTTTTTTTTCCTGAGACAGGGTTTCTCTGTGTGGCCCTGGCTATCCTGGAACTCACTCTGTAGACCAGACTGGCCTCGAACTCAGAAATCCGCCTGCCTCTGCCTTCCAAGTGCTGGGATTAAAGGCATGCGCCACCACCGCCCAGCTACAAATGGACAATTCAGGATGGCACCAAGCTGTGTAGAGATAATAAGGGGGGACCCTCGGGAAGGGGCATGTTGTCCCCAGCCCCTGGGGAGGCATGACAGGAGTGGGGAGTCGAGTGTGCCTGGTAATGGGAACCCTCTTCCCTGACCCTGACGCACCGGTTCTCCAAGGAACTGCTGGCCTGTCACCGAGCAGGATCTCTTTTCACAGCTGCCACCATTCCCACCCCAGAATTTGGTCTTCAGTCCCCAGACAGGCGCTGGACGCCTACTGCTCAAGAGCGCATCCTACAGTGTAGACATATCCAGGGCAGGGCTTGTGAGGCAAGGGAGTGCACTGAGGAAAGACAGCCTGGCGCTGGCAAACACTGGCTCAATGCTGGCACTGTCCCACAGGGCTCATCCCCTAGGAGTATTGAGTGAACACACCTAGTGGTGGACAGGTACTGGCCACCATCATACAATGCCCACCATGCTCAGTGGGGAACTGGCCAATACCTTGACCTATCCATTGTTGCCTTATGGGACAAACTGGCCAGCACTGCATTCATGAGCAGCAAATTCAAGGTCTGCCTTGGCTACATAGTGAGTTTGAAGTCACATTCTCAAAAAATAAAAATTGCAGAGAGAAATGTATTAGTGCCAGGAAAGTCCAGGCCTCCAGCAGGGTCCCACAGGCCTTTAGTCTGGTGGCTCTAGACCAGCCCTAAGTGAAAGTAATACAGAGCATGAAATACCCAGGGAGCCAAGAAAACCCATCAGAAGAGCATGCCTGATTCCATCCCTTGTCCAAGCTGGGACTATTGAGGGAGACAGACTTGTGTCCTGCTCTGGAGGGGTTCAGAAATAAAACATCCCAGCAGGAAAAGCCACCCAGAGGGATGTAAGGGCTGCAACCAGGGACTACAGAAGGACCCAACAGGGAGGACACAAACCAGTCCAGACACATACGGGTATGGCTCTGAGCACCCAGAAGGGCCCTGCCTGCTGTCGCTCCTGCCCTCAACACAGGTTCTGCATAGCCAGTCAGTCCCAGATGCAGCTGCAGCAGCCACGGGCCACAGGCCACTCAATGCCCAGCTTAGAAAACAACTCTAAGGAAGAAATAATGAGGACACGCAGAGCATGGAGCCATCTTCCTGGTTCCCGACACGTACTAACAGACCTATAGGGATGCATCCTCTGGAGAGCAGAGAGGGCCCAAGCAGTCTTTCTGAATCACAGCCTACAAGCTGGCTCGGGGAGAGCACCTCCTTGTGCACAGACAGGGCAGGAGGCCCGCAGAGCCCAGCAAAATGAATCAGTCCTCTGTCTAGAGTCAAAGAAGTCAGGTCGGGCCAGTGCAAATGGCCCTGCCTCCTTGGCTGAGCCACATCCACTGAGGCCTCAGACCCTGACCCCTCCTTCAGCTTCCTGCCCGCCCGCTTACAGTACAAGGTCTAGAAACTTCTCCAGTATGCCTGCCCACCCAAAGTAGACAGTCACTGTCTTGTGAAGGCTCCTATCTTTTATGTCTGAGGGGGGAACCATCCAAACTTACGAGTGCCCCTTGTCCAGTCCTCCTTCCATTGCATCCACAGTCCATGGTGGCTCTTACTGGTAGTTTTAACTACATAGATCTAGAACCTGACCCTTTTCTTCTGAGTCAGTCCCTCACCTGTCCTTTTGGTCCTTTCTCCATGCTAGAAATACAGCGAGCCCCTGGTTAGACCTATGGAATTCCCCTCTCCTGGGTCTGCAGGCCCATAGATCCTCCACACAACCCCCAACTGCTACAGACACTTCTGTACAGCAGGCTCAGCACTCAGGCAGTTCACCTGCCTGTCACCCTCAGCGCTACTAGTGGACCTGCCTCCCAGATAGGACACTGAGGTATGGGGACGATGGCAGACAGGGCCAGGGCTAGGGCCCACAGCCTTCGTTTCCCCTCAGACACCACAGCAAGCATATCCCTAACCCAGAAGTGAAGAAAGGCCTGTAGGGCACAGGAGCCCAGTGAGCTGTCCTAGGCTGACATCGCAATACTGAGCCCAAAGGGTGAGAGGGACTACAGACTATCAAGAGCAGAGGGCTTATATTTTGTCACTGGGAGAGGGGGGTGTTAGCCCAGGCCCATCAAGTTTGGCAGGGCTAGCCAGGGCTAGCATCCCTTCTCCCTTGAGGACAAACAGAAACTGCCTGCATGCTTCCTATACTGCTACGCTCTATGGTCGGCATAGCCACATGTGCCATAGAGAAGGATCTCAGACAGCTACACAACCAGAGAGACTGAGCAGAGGAAGCAGAGGGCAGGGTAGAACCCACTGACTTTACAGCCTGCTTCTGCTGTGTTGGCTGAGAATGTACCCCGTAGGGGAGGTTAAGGCCTCAGGGAGTCAGAGTCTAGCTTCCTGCACAAGGGTCCCTTGTTTATACCAATCAAATCAAGAAACAAACAAGTGAACGAAAAAACCCAAAAAACAAAACTGAGCCTTTGTCCTGCCTCAAGCCCATGGTCACCATCATACCTACAATGCCCACCACGCTCCAAATACACGCCACTCAGTTCATAACACACACAGCACTCACTGCCCAACGCCCACAGGCATGGCTCTCCCCACGGTCCACTCAAACCCCTCCCACTCTTTCAAGCCATCAATGGGTACCTTGTCCTGCAGTCCCACGGGCCACAGCCACATGCAAACACCGTACCAGACTGAGCCCAATAACGGAATGCCAATGCTCTCCACTCCCTGGCTGAGACTTCTCTCCAGGCAGGGGGAACTCCCTAGCCCCGGAGGCCATCCATCCCCAACCCTTCTGGGTCTATGCCCTTTGGGGTGCTCACCTAGCCCCCTGTACCAGAACCACTCTGACCCTGGATATGCACCTGCCTAGCTCCTGGACAGTTCACAGGAAGCAGGCCCAGCCCTTTTCAACTGCCTCAGCCCAGTCCACTTCTCTCCTGGCTTTCTGAGCCTGCGCACTCCTGGCTCACCTGAGTAGGGGTCTCCCTCAGGACCACTCAGACTCTCACAGTGCAGGCCTGCCTTCAGCAACTGCATCCCAGAACTTCGGGGTACCAGAGCCCTCTCTCCGACGCCCTCCTTGGATGATAGACTATACTCCAGTGTCCAGGGCCCAGCCGTTGGCCGCAAGAAGCCCTGTGGGGAGGTGGCTTCCGGGGGCCCCAGCTGGGAAGGGTCTGGCATGCAAGGCAGAGCAGAGGAGCCAATGTGGGGAGGACAGAGCTGCCTTGTCCCTGGCCATTCACTTGTGACTTGCCCCCCCTTTTCGCTTAGCTTGGAGGAAGAGTTAGGATGAGGAGCTGGCCGCCTCCGTGGGAATCTTTCCAGAAGTCAGCCAGCCCTGCTCAGAGTACATGGGCTGAGGGTTATTCTAGGAGCTCTGTACAGAGCTATCTACCCTGGGAAACTGCCAGCCAGGGACTCACACTGCACAGCCCCATCCCACCCAGTAGCCACTGCATCTCTTGCCACATGGGGTAGCTGAGGGTCCAGAAGCCTTTGTTCCTTTCCTCTGACCCTAGCCTTATTTTCCAGGTCAGGTCATATTGAGAAATTCCAGGCTTGAGGAACCAGCGGTTCTCATGGTAGCAAGTATCCCTTCTGAATGGCCTGAGAGGGTGGAGTCAGTGGGTGCTCCTGGAAAAACACTCATGAAGAACTGGGGCTCCATTCCTGGCAAACTCAGTAAGCAGGGGGTAGCTGGCTCCCTCAGGAGGCCTTTGCCTCCCTCTTAAGGCCTTATGGGCCCCAAGAAGCCAGCTCTGCAGGACACTCTGTATCCACGCAGTCCTCCTTTGTACGTATTAATATATTTGCTCTGTGGGGAACAGTCCGTCCTCTTATTCACTACGTGTCTGAGCTGCACAGGGACAGTCAGCAGTCTGAATGAGGTCACTCAAGGGCCTTTGCCTGATTAGTACTCCAGGCAGGCACTGACCAGCTCCCCCAGCAGCCCCGCCCACAGAGGAGGATGATGATGGGTACTCTGGCTTCTTAGGTTAGAAGGATTCATTTCTTGTTTTCTTGCCATCAGCCCTGTGGTACCACTAGGATCATGGGAAGGAGGGATCTCGCTCTCTCAGGGACAGTGCGTAAGTGGCTACCAGCCTGGCTACCACCTATCATTCTGGCCCCACCTTTCAGATGCCCTTTGTGGTGGTTTGAACAAGAAAGGCCCTCACAGATACGGCTGAATCCCAGAGAGTGGAAGTGTCTAGGAAGGGTTAAGAGGGGCGGCCTTGCTGGAGGAGGTGTGGCACTGAGAGGGTGTTTCAAAAGCCCATGCTGAGCCCTTTTTTCTCTCTCTCTTCCTGTAACTTTTGGGTGAGATGTGCACTCTTAGGTGCTTCCCCCATACCATGCCTGCTTGCCTGTCACCACACTCCCCGCCATGATGACAATGGACCAAACCACTGAAACTGTTAGTAAGCTCCCAATTAGATGCTTTTTTTTTTCATAAGAGTTGCCTTGGTCATGGTGTCTCTTCACAGCAATAGAACAGCAACTAAAACACCCCTGATCCCTGATATGCCCCAGTGGGTTCCATCTGTGCCCCAGAACTCTGGACAGCCTCTTCTTTTACTGAGTAACTGTTAAAGGATTCCTTTCTGGGAGACCCACCCCATACCCCGAGCCAAGGGCCAGTCCTGTTGATAAAACCCTGTCTTCCCCTCCTCCCCGCACCCCCAAGCTTCTCTCTTGCCACATCCCTGCCCTGACTTCTGTACCTCATGCTGAGACTAGAGACGTGAGAAAGCACACCCCAGTCCCCGGAACCACAACTCACCTTGTGCCTCATAGCCAGCCAGATCTGGCTTCTCTGCTGCTGCTGGGCTAGTCAGCCGACCCAGTGCCAGCTGCAGGTGAGCAATATTCATACGGGCTGTGAGCTCTCCGTTTTGGTCTCCAATCTGAAGCAAGCAGGGGTGGGTTAGACTTGGGACTATGCTCTCTTGAGCATTGGTGACAGGGCTCTAGCACACCACCCTTGGCCTGCTGTACAGCTTGGGCTGACTTCAGACCCTTGGATTTCTGAGAGAGCCAGTCCTTCACTACTAGGACTTGACTCTGAGGGTCTATTCCTAGATGTTCTTGACAACCTCTAGTCCATCCCAGAAGTACTCAGGGGCTGTGAGTGGTCAGCCTGGCCTTGTCTTGGAGTAAGCCTAAGGAGCTGTCTTCTCCTAGGACCCACCAGCCTCAGGTTCCCAGTACTGAAGTTCCACCAGGGGAACCCTCTTGAATACAAACCCGACATGAAGAATACAGGGCACCATGAAGCTCAGAAGTTTGCACTCATGGAGATGTGCGGCTGATCCCATGGAGGGATCTTCAGACAGGGTCTCTTCTGCTCTGGACCATCCTGTTCTCGTACCTGAACCTGGGTGCCTAAGACGCTCCTTGTGATGCTGTAGGGGCTTGAGGTCCACCCTTAGTTAGGAAGGCTAGGATTCTTTGGGACGTCCCTGCACTGTCCATAGTAGGAGGGGACTGAACATAGAGGAGGGACCACTCGGCTTCCTAGAGAGGTATCACAGGGTATCCCTGGGCAACAGAACCTCTGTCTCCCTGGTCCACCTCCAAGAGGTTACTCCACGCATTCCTGATACCTAACATGGCCCAGTTCCACAGGGATTGGAGGATGGAATCCACACAGGGGACACCAGCATTCTAAGTGGAAAACAGATCCTTGCTCCCTGCATTGACCCACTGACCCTGGTGCACACAGGTGGGAACTGTCTTCTTCGGGACTGAAGGGTTCAGAAAGGGTTGTTGGGAACAAGCACCAGAAAGAAGACAATGGGCTGCTGAGGCACCAGTGGAGACCTAAGGAGTAGGCCTGACTCACCTCCTGGGAGATCTGCAGGTGTTTCTTGGCAAAGGTCAAGGCCTGTGCGGGGCTCCCCATGGACACATAGGCATTCCCCAGGCTCCAGCATGCTCGGCCCTCTCCCACCCTGTGGAAGGTTAGACAATCACACATGCCTCCCAGGACTGTCTATCGTCCCAAGCCCCTGACCTTCTCACAACCCTGGTACACAATGTACCAATAGCTCAGTGTTTCCTCTGCCAAAGGAGCCGGTTGGCCCTGGCCACGGTGCTCACTGGTTCACCCCCTTGAGAGAGACATGCCAAACTGCTGCACTTTTGCACTTTCTTGTTGAAAGAATTAACTTGATAAACCTAAGCCTGTTACCAGCTTACCCTGGGGCCAGTTGGGCCCTCAGAGCCCAGCATTTGTGTACTGTTACTCAAGGCCTGGTTCGCCCCCTAGTGGCCATCAAGGGCCTCCCTGCAGCTTGCTCCACGCTCCCTAACACAGGTCTAAAGGGAACCATACATTCAGGGACATTTCGCTATCCCTGTTGCTATTCTCACTATCTCTACCTAGTTCCAGGACACTTCCATTATCTGCCCCTCCCACGGAAGCCCTGGGGACAGGACACCTCCCATTATAGCTGCCCCCAGGTCTGTGGCTCTGAAACCCTGCTACAAACAGATCTGTAGAGAAGGCTATTCCAGAGCTGGGAGGCCATGGCCCCTACAAGCCTTGGACCTACCATTTGCTTAAACTGTGCCCCACTGAGGGATTGGCTGAGGGCCTAGGGTGGGAGGTTGCTCTGACCACACATGCTGTGGCCCGCAGGGGAGCAGGTACTCAAACCCAGGCTGTCACTGTAAGCCAGTCCCAGCCAAGGCCTTGTTTTCACATACCTGTCAGCCAGCTCCTGGGCGATGACTAGGTGTCGCAGGTGGTACTCAGCGGCACGCTCGTAGTCCTGTAGCAGTGTGTAGGTGTTGCCCAGGCTGTAGCAAGCCTGTGCTTCCACTGCCTGGTCCCGGAGCTGCCGAGACAGCTGCAGCGTCTTCCTGTGCAGAATGGGAGAGTCAGTCCCTGAGGGGGGGTGGCAATGTCTCTTCTTCCTCAGGAATGCTTATCTTCACACGGTCACTGCGCTTAATTCATAGCGCCAGATGCGTGTGGGTGCATGGGTTCCCATTGGCTAAGGAGCTAGCTAATTGTGACATTGGCTAAAAACACTAACAGCTCTGAGCAGACGATACTTTACAAGGGACTTAAGTGTACACATCTCAGAACCATGAGATGAGCGTGAAGTCCCTGCTCCATCTAGTGGCCACTCCTCGACCCAGAAAGCAGCTAAGAACTGTGACACAGGGCAGGGACACTCATGAGCTTCATGCATCTGCCTTTTTCAGAGCAGCCAGAGTCCCCACTTGGCTCCTGGGACTGTACCATGGGGGGACTGCACCATGGGGGCGGCATCCCTATAGCCTGGTGCTCTGTACACCCCAGGGCTGTCTTCCCTGCTCACTTGTAATGTTCAGCAGCCACGTCAAAGCGCCCCAAGAAGATGTGAGCATTGCCCAGGTTGCTGTAGGCCCTCCTCTCAGCTGCCTTGTCTCCAAACTCCTTGGCGATGGCCAGGCGCTGCAGATAGATCCAAACCCTGAGGTCATCACATAGTCCTGCAACTCTAGGAACACAGTCAGGGATGCCTCTCCATCCAAGGTGCTAGTTTGATGTCTGAGTGTCCAGGGGAGTAGACAGGGACCACGGGACCAAATACAACAGGAGCAGGGGCTCAGTTGTCCCTGCCGCTCCAGCTGCCATGCCGTTGGGGACTGTGAGGGGGTAACCTGAAGCCTTCCTACAGCAGCATCCCCACCCAGCACCCAGGCCCAGCTCACCTCTTTGTGGAAGGTTGTGGCCTCCGTGAAGTTTCCCAGCAGGTAGTGGGTGTTACCCAAGTTGCCGTAGGCCCTGCCCTGGGCCGCCCGATCGCCTAGTTCCTTCACCAAGGACAGGTTCCTCCTAGGGGGCCAAGTCTTTGAGAGCTGTGTCCTTCCTAGCACCATGAAGTAGCTACATAGCTTCCTCCCAAGGCTGGAAGGTACTGAGTGGCTCTCCCAGGAGTATGTGAGGACATGGTAGCTCAGAATGAGTTCCTTGGCTCAAATGACATCGGGGCCTTGGGGATGGAAGTTTGGTCAAAGTCTACCATCCATGACAGGTGTGTGTGAGGGGAAGTGACCACAGAGTAGTAGGGCTATCTATATGTGAGGGTGTTTTGTGTCTGGGAATCCTGCCCAGTCCCTTACTGGGCACACACTGTTTATGGAATGCAGGGGCATTCAGACAAGCCTAGCCCCATCAGCCCTCACCCTGTAGTGCTGGCCCACCCCACTCACTCACTCATAGAACTCAGAGGCCCTGTGCAGTGTCTCACGGACATCAGGTGGCAGGTGCCCAGGGTCCTGTGCAGCATTCCAGGAGAGCTGTTTGCCCTTGGCGTGGTACACATTTCCAATGTTGTAGAGTGCTCTCGCCTCCCCAACCTGTGGGCAGCAGTGAGATATAGAGGCTCTACAGTCCCCCAGGGAACTTACCCCAACGTGTACTTGCAGGAGCTGCATTCTAGTCCCCTGGCCTGCTAAGTCCCGAGGAAGGGCAAATCCAGTTCTACCTTCTACCCCTTCTATCCCCTGCCAGCTGGGTGGCAGAGGTAGCTGGGCCCACTGCTTTGCCTGACAGTGTTTGAGGGTAAGAGCCCCAGCAGGGATGGAAGGGTAGAGGATCCAAGGGTCTGACCACTCACCTTGTCCCCCTGCTCCTGGGCAATGTCCAAGTGTCGCTGACAGCAGACGATTGCCTCATCAAATCGCCCTAGGACCTTGAGCGTGTTGCCCAGGTTCCCGCTAGCCTTGGCCTCCCCCATGCGGTCACCAATGGTCCTGGAGGGCAGGAAGGAGTGAGGAATCAGTTGGGTCTAGTTGGGCCCCGAGCTGAGCAAGAGCCAAAGAAGCCTCAGAGGAGCAAGACTGGCATCGGAGAGCCACCTGCATCAGATCTGTGCTGCGTGCTGAGGACAGGGAAGCAGGAGGATCGATCGCTGGTGGGTGGGCCGCCAGCATTGGCAGGGCTGGGGGAATTCTGCCCCATCTAGGCAGTCGGGGTGGCTCTGAGGCCCTCTGTAGAAGCTGGGTTAAATACGGAGGGAGAGGGAGGCCCTGTAGGACATAGTAGGAACCAAGAGTCAAAGGCTAGATAGGACTGGAGGCATCAAGATAGAAACTAGGAGCCAGGCAGTGGTGTCGCATGCCTTTAATCCCAGCACTTCGGAGGCAGAGGCAGGTGGATTTTTGAGTTCGAGGCCAGTCTGGTCTACAGATTGAGTTCCAGGACAGCCAGGGCTATATAGAGAAACCCTGTCTCGAAAAACAAAAGCAAAACCAAAAAACCAAAAAACCAAACCAAACCAAACCAAACCAAACAAAACAAAACAAAAGGATAGAAGCTAGGAATGGTGGGAAATGTGCAGAAGGGAGACCATAAACCTCCAAGGGGTCAGAGTTCACAGGGAGAGCAGGGGGTTCCTTGGAGTAAAACCATACCTTAAAGAAAAGATAGCAAGAGTAACCCGAACCCAAGACCACAGAAAAGGAATAGCTATGGGTGGTAGAGACACAATCTCAGGGAGAAAGAGTCACACCAAGCCAGAGAGAATACAGAGACAGACACGTGTTCACACACACACACACACACACACACACACACACACACACACACACAC
>JADRCC010162596.1:0-10122 GCA_019843855.1 Hylomyscus alleni
AAAAAAAAAAAAAAAGTAATGATGGCTATCCTAATGGGTATGACGTGAAAAGCAGTGTATTCTTGGCATTATGATTATCAACCTAAAATACACCATTGTATCTGATTCAACACGGTAAAACATTATGTAGGAGTGCACTCAAAGGCTCTAGTCTGTACAGGCTCGACAGAGTCTGGACACAAAATGTTCTGACACTCTCTGTGCTTTTTAAATATTCAAAACCCTGAAGAAGTTGCTGTTGTGCTATTTTGATAAACGAGGAACGTGAGGCCCAGAGAAGTTATGTAAACGAAATCCACACAGCTTTCTTCAGTGTAGAAACTTGGACACATGAGCTATGCCATGAAATCAAGGAAAATCTGAACAGCAAACCCTGTGGTTCTTGTTGGGTGAAAGCCAAACACAGTGAGGAGTAAAAGCCACAGCTTCTTAGTAGTGATCCCAAGATTCTGGGAGACAAGTTAGTGTCAGGGGTAAAGACTGTTGCTGGGAAAAGTAGTTTCTACAACAGTTATCCCACCATGTTCATAGACCTGAACATGGAATCCTGGCAAAAAAAAATACATCTTACAAAAGCCAAGTCAAGTCACACCAACCTGTCTTCTGTAAAACTTGTTTTCCTTCTACACTGGATCCCAGGATTCCAACTGTGTCTACAGCTACACCAATCATAGTGGGGTCTTGACTATCTGCCATTTCAAAGACTTTCTCCAGAAAAACAGGGTAGCGCTCACAGATCTGCTGAGGACTATCCATGACGGCCAGGTTTCCAAAAAACTTCACAAATCCTAGAATATTTAGAAAATATGCTTTAGGAGAGGGATAAGAAACACAAATTGGGGGCTCCATGTCTCCACAGGAATATCAATAGCTATGGAGGCAGAAGGAGGGAGAGAAGGAAATGGGGGAAGAGAGAGACAGAGGGAGGGAGGGAGGAAGAGAGAGAACATGGGCACATATTCTCCCTCTTTTGGTAGGGAGCCAACCGTGATAACATTACTGGCAGTAACTGTTCACTAGGTGCAATCACTGGAAAATTCAGCAGACACCTCAAGGGGCTTTACCCTCGGCTACTTGAGTGTGTGAGGAAGACTAATCACACACTCAAGTAGCTGTGAATCACACACTCAAGTGTAAGTGAATCCTCCTCATCTCACCGCACGGACTGCACAGATCTGGATACAGCACATGGCAGTATACTAGTATATTGGCACTGATTAATTTCTCACTCAACTGTTTTTTTTTTTTTTTTTTGGTATTTTCGAGACAGGGTTTCGATGTGTAGCCCTGGCTGTCCTGGTACTCAATCTGTAGACCAGGCTGGCCTCGAACTCAGAAATCTGCCTGCCTCTGCCTCCCACTGCCTCCCAGGTGCTGGGATTAAAGACATGTGCCACCACCGCCCGGCAACTGTTGTTTTTTTGAGGCAGCATTTCTCTGTGTACTCCTGGCTGTCCCAGAATCACTCTATAGACCAGGCAGTCCTTGAATGCAGGTATTTGCCTGCTTCTGCCTCGCAAGCGCTGGGATCAAAAGCATGCACCACCACACCTGGCTCTCACTGAATTTTTAAAGAAAATCATCTAGTGCTCTAGGAGTGCCCATGTTTTCATAATATCATTCCACAGTGCAGTTGTCCCTGGTACAGCAGATTCCACCTCATTAAGGGACTCTTAGTGTCTTCAGTTTCTATAACTTTTCAAACTAACCAAAAAAAAAATCCCTGTACACAGTTGTTAATATATATCATGTCTGACAATATATTTGTACTGTATAATGGACAAATTAAGCAAATTAATACATGTACTATGTTATTTTTTTGTTTGTTTGTGGCAACACTTAAGGATACCATACACTGTTAACAGTCATCATGTTGTACTTATTTCTAGCATTTTGAATGTTTTCACTCCCATCTACACAGCATGTCCTAATATCCTTTAATCACTAACCTATTCCTGGGTTCAACTTTAGATTATGGATGTTAATGAGATTACACAGTACTCGTTTCATTCACCCTTGTCCTTCAGGTTTAACTAGTGTGCAAAATGACAGGATTTCTTTATTTCTAAGGCTGAGTAACCTTCCATGTACTATACAATCTATTATCTATGTATCCATTGGAAGACATTTAGGTCGACCCCCGATTTTCCATATTGAGAATGCTGCAAGTGACTCAGGAACACAACACAGCTTTTCAGCAGACTGGTTTTGTTTCCTTTGGCTACATATCCAAACGGGACCTGTCACAGTCTATCTTAAAGACCTTCCAGTTTTTCAGGATTGCACTAATTTACATTCCCATCAATACACAAGGTTCTGTTTCACAGCCTCACCTCTCGCCTTTTTTGATACAAGTAATTTTAACAGGTTTGGAGTGACTCTCCTCATCATCTTTCCAAGAACCTATCTGACAGCTACAGGACTTCTTTTGAGTAATGTTGACCCAGGGCCTTGCTGATTTTTAACTGAGCTGTTTTCTTTTTCTTTTTTTTTTTTTTGAGACAGGGTTTCTCTGTGTAGCCCTGACTGTCCTGGAACTCACTCTGTAGACCAGGCTGGCCTCGAACTCAGAAATCCTCCTGCCTCTGCCTCCCAAGTGCTGGGATTAAAGGCGTGCGCCACCACTGTCTGGTATGGGCTGTTTTCTTGCTACCAATTTGTTTGTGTCCCTTATATTCTGGACACTGACTTTTTCCTAGATGCAGTTTGCAAATATTCCTCTAATTCTAGACTGCTTCTTCACTCTGATGATTATTTCGCCTGATTAGATCGATGCCTTTCAGTTTGATATAATTACATTTATTGATTTTTCCTTCTATTGCCTGTGCTTTAAGTAGCATATCCAAAAATACCTTGGTCAGACCAAAGTCCAAAGCTTTCCCCACTACATTCTCTTCTGGCAGCTTCAGCTTCACGTCTTACACTCCAGTCCTTAATTACATTGTGTTGAGTTCTATGACATGAGACAATGGTCTAATTTCATTCTTCACTTAAATAACCAGTTTTATCTTTTAGCATCATTTACTGAAAATAATGTACTTTATGTTTTGGGCAATGATTATAAAAATAGGGATTTATTCTGAGCCCTCTGTTCTGTCCCATTAGTCCCTTTCTGGAAGTAAGACCATGATTTATCACTGAGTATTCCCGTATTTTAGATGCTATCACAATGGGATCGGTGCCTTGAGCTCTTTTGGGCATTCATCATTAGTGTGGAAGGCTACTAATTTTGTATGCTGCTGTTGATCCTGCAACTTCATTGCATTCATTTCTTAGCTCCGACAGTTTCTTGGTGGAATCTAGAGTATTCTGTATGTAATATCATCCCACATTTACCTATAAACAGAACAATTTCACCTCTTCCCTTGGGTTTAGATACCTTCAATTTTTCCCTCACCAGTGTGTTCTTGGATCTATGCACTTCAAGGAGTGGTGAGAGGGCTGCTCCTGAGCGCAGGAGAGGCTTTTGGCACCCCACACCTGAGTATGCCACCAGCTGCGGGCCTCATGCATGGCCTGTGCTGTGTTACAGCGCATTTCTTTTACACCTGGTTGAGCTGTCATGCTAAAAGAATGCTGAATTTCTGTCAAATGCATTTTTGGTAATCTGTTGGTATGTTTTCTGCCCCTCGTTTTAGTAATCTGCTATATCACATATACTGACTTGACTTGGATTCATGGAATCAATCACATAGGTGTCATCTATGATCCTCTCACTGTACCACTGACGGTGGCTGCGGCGTCTTGTGAAGCAAGCATGAAGGAGAGAAAGCCCTGCCTTTCAGGAGCCAGTGTAACTCAGACGTTGGAAGAGCTGCTCTCACCTGGCAGATAGAAGCCAGAGAAGGGGTCTGAATCTGCGCCAACAATTATATTGGATATCTGGTCAATGACTCCTTCTTGAGCGAGGTATTGTCGTCCATGATGGGTATATGCTAGTGACGTCACCATTTCTATACAGGTGGCTCTAAAGTCAAAAAGGACAAAAATGGAGAGCATTTTAAAACTGATTTCACATGGGGTCTATTTTATTTATTTATTCTCACCAAATCTGAAGGGCCATAGTCCTGGCTCCTTCTTCAGATGATGATACGAAAGTGGCACTATTTTCCAAGCTTATTAAGGTGGAGTTCAGATCTAAGGCCTGAACTTCTGACTGAAGACTCAATACTATTTCTATAACATACTTGTTTCCTAAGAGACTTATTTATTTATTTTTGGTTTTTTTCAAGACAGGGTTTCTCTGTATAGCCCTGGCTGTCCTCGAACTCAGAAATCCACCTGCCTCTGCCTCCCAGGTGCTAGGATTAAAGGCGTGCACCACCACTGCCCAGCCTAAGAGACTTATTTTAAAAATAATTTGTTTTATTTTGAAAAACCAAACAGACACAAAAACAAAGTCACATGAGCTACTATGCACCTGTAACTGTTTTTAGAATTATCAACATTTTATTTTATTTTCCACTAAACTATTTTAAAGAAAGCTTCTCATCTTGCCATTTACCCCACATATGCCTGCAAAAGCAGCAACACTTTTTCTTACAGTAATTACCATACATTAGTAATCCTTCAGTCCCACCTGGCACACAGTTATGATAAATAACAGTTTAGCTGAGGCTAAGCTTAGCACCTGACCTCACCAGGTTTATACCTTTATTCATTTGATTAAGATATGAAAATGCACTGAGTGGTGGTGGCACAAGTCTTAAATCCTAGCACTCCAAAGGCAGAGGCAGGTAGATCTCTGTGAGTTTGAGGAGAGCCAGGGCAACACAGAGAAAAGCTGTCGCATAAATAAATAAATAAATAAATAAATAAATAAATAAATAAATAGAGCCAGTGACCAATGTATATATATGGAGTGCCAGGGCAACACAGAGAAAAGCTGTCAAATAAATAAATAAATAAATAAATAAATGGAGCCAGTGACCAATGTATATATATGGAGTTAACAAATCCAGTCACACTACAACTAGAAAGTCATTAAATACCAGAAATACGTATATACAAAGATGGCAATTACCAATGCTATCATCATAGCAAGGGCACAGATGTAAGCACCCAGTAGTGAGAAAGTTGATGAATATAGCAAACACCAGGCAATATTAAGAGGACCTGGGAGTAGGAACAACGGGAGCTCTAAGAGACACAGCTAACACTTAGCAAGGACCCTCATCATCCATTATATTGGTTTGTATGGCTAATTTACTTAATCCTTATATATTCTTTATAGAATTGTTATTGTTCTTAGTAACAAAGAAACCAAGGATGTCAGACATGGTCCCATAGGTTTGTAATTCCAACTACCCAGGAGGCTGAGACAGGAGGATAAGTCAAGGCTTACCTGGATTACATGTGGGCTCAAAGCCAGCCTGGGCATCTAGGTGAGACCCTATCTCACAATAAAAAAGTAAACAAGGTAGGGATATAGCTTAGTGGTAGAGTGACTGCCTGATGTGTTAAGTCTTGAGTTCAATCCCTAATACTATAGCAAAAGAAAAAGACACCGGGTACAGAAATGCTACTGTCATTTGTCCAAGACCAAACAGGTAGAGTCTAAGAGCTATGAAGCTCAAGTCTTCATTCTTCTATCATGTCACAGCGCTGTTTGATAATGCTACTTGGTAAGATGCTGTGTCATCTAAACTGGCATCTATCAAAGTGATTCAAAACTGTTTAAGTTATATATATTGTAGCACATTAATCAAAGAGCAAACTTTGAGACAGAGGATATAGTCATTTGAAAATGGCTAAAGCATCTTGCAGGATTTTGCAGAGCTAAATGTATTATCATGATTAAAAAAAAAAATCATTTTCTAAAATACTTCCTGAAGGTAACACCAGTACTGAGATCTCAAGCTGTGTGGTCTTCAACAGCACAGAAGACTACATTAAGTCCCAGAGTTGCTTTGTGGCCCTCCAAAAAAGGGCATTTCACTTGAAGAGCTCTCTCAGTCTACATACCTGACTAACACGTCCTCACCCGTCAGCTCTCTTAGGAGCTGGGTCACTAGTCCACTTGTGGTACAGTAGTTTAAAGATTCTGACGACACAGAAGAAATATCTATAATTAGCTGAGAGAACAGAAAGAAAAAGGGTCAAAATAGATCCAATTTGTTAGCTCTCATTTTAAATTTAATGCAGAACTATATATAGTATATGTAACCTAGTTATTAACAATTCATGATTTGTTTCTAGGAAAACTTCATTGAACATAAAACAAATGACTCTTGTAGAGAAGTATTCCATTGCATATAGGTGTATGTGTACCTTCCATTAATCAGGGCATAAAGTTTGCACTAGCAACAAACATAAAAATGATTCATTCAAAGTGGCGTACACACATACACATACCCAGCAGGAGAACTTCCCTAACATGTACAAGGCCTGTATCTAAGCATCACAAAACAAAATTGTATATATATATCTGTTTGTCACAAGTTCCTTTGACAAGCATGTTCTGAAAGCTTAATGAAGGACAAAGGATACTGAAAGCTCTAAACAGTTACATCTTCATTGAATTATTTATTTTGTGGAGCAGAGTGTGTGTGCAGGAGGTGGGCTCAAAAGACAACCTATGGGAGTTGGATCTCTTCCTCTACCCTAGCATTTTGAGGATCAGTCTTGGCAGCAAGTGCCTTTACTCACCACGCCATTATCACTGGCCCAAAGATCATTCTTTTTTTTTTGTTTTTGTTTTTTTCAAGACAGGGTTTCTCTGTGTAGCCCCGGCTGTCCTGGAACTCACTCTGTAGACCAGGCTGGCCTCAAACTCAGAAATCTGCCGGTCTCTGCCTCCCAAGTGCTGGGATTAAAAGCTCGCACCACCACCGCCCCGCCCAAAGATCGTTCTTATGCTATAAACATCATGCTGTACATGACCAATACATGCAATTTAATGTACCAATTAGAATATAAATCTGGGGAAATAATACTGATTGCATTTAAGAGAAATGAAGGACGAGAAAAATGAAGGGAGATTCATCTGGAAGCAAATACAGTACAAAATGACACCAGGAGGTTGGTCTTAGGTGGCAGCAGCTATGCCACCAAGGAGACACACAGCTTCAGTAAAGCTGACAGGACGGGAAAAGAGCGAGGTTAAGGTCTAAGACCTATCATTCACAGAGGGAACAGAATGGACAGACCAGGAGTTCTGCTCAGGCATGCACATGGGGGAACAATGAATAAGCAGTTCCGTGAAGGCTGATGGTCTTAACTCAGGTCTGAGTGAGAAGCTCATGAGTCATCATGTAGAGACGGAAACTGAAATCTCAAGAATAAAATCTGCCTGAGTATGATGTGCCACAGGCGCCAGGACTTATTTTACTCTCACAGTCTTCAACAAGCAAAGCAAGTAGCGATGAACCAGGAAACAACGGAAAGAGATGAGAGAAAAACAGAGCATGCAAAGTCAGAGTCCTCAGGAAGGGAGTAGGTTAAACATAGGGAGGGAATTAGATTACACAGGGCTTCATTACTAGATGTGCTACTGATTTATGTGTGCGGACTGGGGTCAAATACTTCTTCAATCTTCAGCGGCGAGATTAGTAACACTGGGGTAAGATAATTGGTCACTAAAATGCATACATACAAGCATGGGGACTCATGTTAAACACAGCAGGTGTAGTGGCATGCAATGGTAATCCCAGTGCTGGAGGGGCAAAGACAGGCAGGTCCTGGTGCTCCCCAGCCAGGCAGGTCAGTGTAATCAGTGGATTCAAGGCCAATGAGACCATGTCTTAAAGAACAAGACAGACGTGAGGAAAGAGACTGACCTCTGGGCTCAACATGCACATATCTACACACCAAGTGTAAACACATGAAAGGAACTAATGACAGTACTTGTGAGGCTCTTAGAAGTGTTCAACAGAACACTGGCCAAAGAAAGAACCATTTTTCCCACTAAGAAGACTGACATTCTTAGGCGTAATACATACATCACACCGGAAGCATGTTTGTGACTGTCTGACACCATTTATCATACAGGATCCAACAGATTATATACTCAATGAATGTGTATATGTGAGCCACTTTGGCTTCCTTTGTAAATGTACTCCACTGTTTTGGAAGCATTAGGAAATGTGCTTTTAGTCTTACCTCATATACCCTGTATCGAACAATGTCGCTTGTTTTCATGACATTTTTCAAATCATCCAGTAAATTACTTTCAAATAGAGCTTCCAGTCCAGCTTGGGTTAGTGATATTCTTGACAGGGATTTAATAGCCTTACACAGAAAGAAAGTATTTGTCAGAAAGTACGGAAGATTTGCATCTACTTCCTGAGCCTGATATAAAAATTGGTACATAAAATACCCTAGTCCAACAGTAGCAAAAACAACAGGTATTTTGCTACTGTTATTTTTAACTGGAAAACACTAAGCAACCAAATGCAAGTGTGACAGATGACACAGACAGGTGTCTTAGGAGATCATTGCTCTTTCTGACCCCATTTACACAAGGCTGAAGATTCCTTTTTACCTTAACCCCACAAACCATGCACTAAGCTTCTCTACTGACTTTAGGACACCAATGTCCGCACAGTTGGCTGACAGTTCTAGTGAACTCACCGCTTTAGCAACAGATAAATTCTCTCCACCAATGCAATAAACAATCTGTTTCAACAGTTCAGCATTATTCAGAATCTCAGTAACAGCTTCCGAATTTTCAACAATTCTTCCAATCTGAAAAAAAAAAGCAGAGAGACACTCTTCCCAAATAGAACATGTGAACACAGGATACTTATATTTTTTTAGTGTGTAATTATTTTACAAGTAGTTATTACAGGTATCACACAAATTACTACAACTTCAAAATGATACAAATTCACTAAAGCCAAACACACACAGGGTATAGTCATGCTTTTAAATGGAAAGGAACAATAAACAGCAGGTAAAGAGTAGAGACAGGTCAGTCAAATCAGTATGCCAATTTTTAGGTGTATGAAAAAAAGGATAAATTACCTTTTTTTTTTTAAAGCAAAATAAGAATACAATTTTTAATTCTAGGGCAGTAAGAAGATTAAGTGGATGTGCAAGTACCTGCTACAGTGATACAGTCTCTAGCACATATACAGGCAACGAATAAATACCACCCTCTCACCCACCCAAACTGAAAACACAGTTTAGAGAAGAAAAGGGAAAGCTGTGGACTGTCTGCTGAGTAACCAACTCCAGGTGCCTAACATACATGACCCTAGCAGCGGATCACACAAATGCTATGATGTCTGGCTGCCAGGATGAGAGCCACTATGATAATGTGTTGGCTTTGTAAAGTTTCCACTTGGTTCAAGCTTCTCCAATACAACGTAATACAGCAAAGTAACTTCTAAACACCTAAAAATCAGTTTCTACAGACTAGGAGCTCCTTACAGGTTTGTCTTGTTAACTCGCACAGCAATGGCAGGACACCTGGCATGTCTAAAGACTTCAGTGATCGACTGAGATGTTTCTGCATTTACCACTATGATTCCATACCTGGGACAGAGTGAGGGTTTTTACAGAGTCATCAGGGTGAGTCAGTCCCCTCTGTAGGTCAAGCCTGAGGTTCCTGGCCAAGTGAATTGGCTCCACAGCTTGGAGCAACCTCTCCAGAATGGACACACACAAAGCAGTCTGTTCCCTAAAGGAGACAGCAGAGCTCATTCACATCATGTCAGACTGGAGACAACAACCTAACTCCTGAAGCTGTGCTCAGTGACAATTTATCCTGAAGATTTTCTTCAAAGAAGTAGATTCTAGTCACTCATTAGACATTTAGTGTATCTTTGCAGTAAAGTCTTTGCAGTGCCTGTGTTGGGGCTACAGAGACATATAGGACATATTGTCTAGCCTTAGAAAGCTCACTCTAATAGAAGACACACACACAAGAAGATAAAGTATAGATGAATGCTATAAGCTAGGGGTAGAAGCTGTAGCAGATTAAAAGTAAGTTTGCAAGGTATGGGTAAGGCTTCCAGGAGCAGTAATGCTGAACTAAGTTTTAGAGAAAAACCAGGAATGAATGGTTTAGAAAGGTGTTTCAAGCACAGGAAGTAGCAGATACAAGAACAGACAGAGAAGATACTGCACTAATACTTCTTTTTTTTTTTTTTTTTTTTTTTTTGAGACAGGGTTTCTCTG